>CAJPVJ010001653.1:0-15567 GCA_905397405.1 Oppiella nova | reverse complement strand
GATCAACACGAACGCCAACGTCTGTAGGATCTCGTGGTCGCCGGCAGTATAGCCCACGCGACCGATCAGTCGTCCCGAATAGCGCCACAACAGTGGTATGGCTTCTGTCCAGAGGATCGCCTGAAGAATGGGTGATAATTAGTGATACATTTAATGGTAGTCTCTCTAAGACTCTCTCAACACATCCCAAGACATACAGTGTTCAGCAATTGGTTCCAAATGGAGGCGTAAAACCCGAAACAACTCTTATCGATGTTATAATCTCTGGCTTTGATGAGTGTCTCCGTGTCTAAGACGCCGATCAGTTCTGTGGGCACTTCAGTCACACTCTTGTAGATCTTGTACTGCAAGTCATGGCATCAATGAGTAGGCAATCATCGAAACGAATGGCACGAGTGGTGGACATACCTGTCGTCGCGAGAGATAGAGATCCCACGCGAAGACAATCCACGTGAAGATGAGGACAGAGAGGAAGATGTTTGCGGGCGTCCAGCAGGTGGTGACCAAATCGGTGAGCAGTTGGTGACCGAAGCCGCCGCTCAGGAGGGCGTGTCGTGTGGCCGAAGACATGGCGTCGGTGTCTGTGTCTGTGTCTGTGGGATGTGTTGCGGTGATCGGCGCTCAAGAGATGTGTCAATGAAATGGCAAATCATTCACTGGTTTTGACACATGTTTTGTAAACTTAACACAAAAGGCGCCCAAAAATAACGTGACGTTTGCCTCCCATTTGACACATCATTGATGCTGTGATTGGCGTTCACTTCAGTTGACAATAGCCTACACTCAGAGACTTGTCTTCACTATCACTGCAACGGATCCACGAGTCTATCGATTTTGGATTCTTTACGGAAGTACAGCCTCTCTTTGTGTTCACTTCTATGTCTCAACACATGTCTTCGGAAGCAATGCGTCGCCGAAGAGGTCGCAAAAAGTCGGACAACAAGTCTCCTGAAAGCAGTTCTTCTTCGCCACAAACCACTCGACTTCCGAGGAATGAGTGCTTCCGGCGGTCCGTCATCGTCGCCATCGGTCGCCGCTATGAACCGTTTCGACATCCACTCCATAACCCATTTGAGGGATAATTTGCAGGCACTCGACGGTCACGTGGACAGTAAGTATTGCCGCCTCACACCCACTCACCCCTACCCCACACCCACCCGACCATCATATGTATGCCCACTGTCTATATATATACACCACGTGTTTGTGTGTTCAGCGCCATTAGGACGGCTGTGGAGACCTCGCGAGTGATGTACGACGAGATGTGCAGCACTGGGGCCGAGTGGGTGCCGACCCCCACACCTATAGAGCGCGAGGGTTTGACATTTGACATGCAGTTCTGGTTCGGCGGTACAGCCCTTACCGGGTGTTCGATGAGCGCCGATTTGGCGGCGGCGGTGCTGTTGTGGCGCTGAGACAGGCGTTGAAGGCATTGCAAGAGGAATGGTATCCTCAGCCCACCCCTCCCTCTCAGCCTCCTATCGGTCTGTCGTCCGCAGCGCCCTCTCCAGCAAACAAAGCTGATGACGAAGACGGCGGTCGTGTGTCACCACTGGAAGCGCTCGACGAAAGCGTGCGATCGTTGACCATCGATGGCCTGTTGACCGACAGTGACAGCCCTTCCGGTGCGGACACCGATGACAGTAATAAGACGCAAGAGATGTCCGTTTGACTGAGCTTTTAGTGACTCAAGTAATTGTGATAATAGTCTTTCAGTGGCTATAAAGTAGATCTCAATATAAATGTAATCTCTATTTATACTTAACTAATAAAATATGAATCAGTTTTGAGATAATGTGTGGTTAAAAGTCTTGAAATCGGTTTTTGTGCTGTTTTTTATTGATATTTACAATAATAATACAGTATTTATTGATATATACGGTACAGTATATTATATAAGGCAATTAAAGTATACCGTAGTATAACTTATTTTAATACTGGTATATTAAGTTAACTTGATATTAAAATATATATATGTACAGTAATTTAGTTATGAAGTAAGTTATTTGACATAAATGTAATATTTGGCCACAAATTCTATAATTAGAAAACATATAAAATTGAGAATTAAGCCATAATTGCGAGTAAATCCCACATAAAAACTAAACCATTCATTTTGGCTGTGATCTCATCCCCCAAGTGATGAATATTTGTTCACTGAATACTGATTTCTAGTGAATTAGTTGTGAGAATAGTTTTCATCATTTATTATGTATTGTTAAGTGTTTGGGTGTTTTGTATCCCTTATTAACATTCATTAATTATATGAAATTTTCTATTTTCATAAAATCCCACAAAACTTGTATTCTTTGAATCAAATTCTTTATAAATAATAAGAATAATTACAGTAATATTGAAATTTATGTTTGAATTAGCATAAAAACATTAATTGTCTTATAATGCTATCTGTTATGCTGCTAATTATAATTGAAATGATTTAACGATTTATTTAATGATTTAAATGTTGTATTTATTATACTCATAGAATTGAATCAATTGATTTGCAATTAATTAAAAGTATATTTAATAATGAATGATTTTAGGAATAAATTAATAATACATTTACATTTACATTGTCTTACTTGTTAGTGTTAGAATTTGAAGGTTATCTTACTATATATTTTTTTAATTTTAAAATAATTAATGGTTTAGTTTAGTTTTGAAACATACAAAACATACAAAATATACATATTCAACACTTGATTAAAATAATTTCACCATTTGGTGATTCATTTCTATAATTAATTGTATATTTTGTGTAAATCCATGGATTTACATCTGAATTGTGTGTTAATTCCTTGAAATATTTAATTGTTTTTAAAATTGTAAATAGTATTAAACGTTGTATTGAACAGTGCAGTACTTTAATTTTAAACAAAAACAATAGTTAATGGTTTTGTAAAAAATATTACAAACAAAATATTTGGGTTGTCTTTACAATGAAATTATGGGTTTTGGTAATGAAATTCTTGTTTAATAATAAGCTTTTAATATTCATATTTTCGTTGAAAAATTATATCAAATTTAAATTAATTATTTATGATGTTAATTTAACAAAGTATTTTATCCATTATATAAATTTATTGCATGTTTTATATTGTGATGAGTTTCAAAATAATTGAACACAATTTCAATGAACTCGTTTCACAATTAGATAGACTATTTTACATTTACATATTTTCATACATAAATCAAGTGTTAATTGACAGCAAACAAATATGTTTAATTAAGTAACTGTATATAGTATATAAATATCATAATATATAATTAATTGTGAAATTAATTTCACTGTAGTGTATGTTTCTACTAAAGTCTGCGAAACAATTATTAAAACATTAAAATAAAATGAATTGCTTTTTATTATCAAATGTATTAATATTTTTTATAAACCAATGCCATTTAATGTGATTTATCATTGAATGATAATTGAATATTATAGCAAATTGTCACATAATTCATATTAATTGTAATTTATATAATAAATAATATATCGGTAATGAATTTGTCAATAAGTAATTGTCTTTAACTATATTGATTATTTATAAATAAGATAATAATTCAATTTTATGGTGACTTACAAAAAATTAAGATTTAATTAAAAAAGACAATTTAAACAATAAAAAAAATTGTGTACACATACACTCAATTTACTTATTAAAGTCAAATAAATAATTAGTATTTTAAATCATTAATCTTATGGTTTTGTTATATTCAAGGTTTATGGTATTTTTGGCAAAATTACAAACATATTACCAGATTGTTTTATAAAAACTTAATTAAGATTTTTATATTTAAATATTAATTTATGTAAACATTAATAAAATAAAATTAAAATAAAGAAATGCTAAGATTTATGATGAAAATAAGAGTTATATTTAACTCCAAATAAGTAATATGAGAGTTCATAACACTATTATTAAGACTACAGTATTTAAATGTAAAAAATATAAACAAAAATTACTTTTAACTTTGAAGTGAATTTCTTAGTAAAAAATAGCTGAAAATTTTCTTATATATTAAAGCAGATTTGAAATTAAAATGAATGTATCATTAACTTTCAAATTCCTATTAGATTGTAAAACAAATAGTCATTTCCAGTGTCCTATTAAGTGTGTATTAAATAATAAACTTAATTGTAGTGAATATTGTATTTGAAAGATTTTATTGATAAAGTCTTTTAAAAGTTTCCTGTTAAAGTATTTTAAATTTAAAATAATCGTAAGTATTAACATTATAAATAATTATTAATAGCTCAATATATTAATTAGTTATCTAATTGTAGATTAAGTAATTAAAAGTTAGGTATATTTAATATGTTAAAATGCTCTATTTATTTTTAAAAATTTATTTACCGGTAGTTACCACATGCCAATAATTGTTTTAACTTTACTATAAAATATTAAAGTGCTAAATATAGTTTAGTGTTTGATAAATCAATCGAAATTCAATGTCTTAATCAAAAAACATTTGTTGTCATATTTTAATAGAAAAAATAACATAAGTATTAGTTTTTAATTAAGAAAAGTGTTTACTAAGAAAATATGAAGAAATCGTTTTTACAGCTAAACGTTATAAAACACAGACTTAATCTAAAATTAATTCAAATGTGAAGCATAATGTTGTGATAATTATAGTACTGTATAGTCTATACTATAGACAATACATTTCTAAGAATGTAATCCTCTATTTTTTGTGGAAAACCTATTACAGTAAGTAAGGTATTAGACATTGGTGTGTATCACAGATATTCTCGAGACTTGGAAATGGGTTTGAATTAGAGTTATAGAGAACTAAATACTTCTCTCTCAACTCAATGTCGAAACACCAAAAAGTGGTGAAAAACCAGTTCTTGTGCCGCAATCAGTCATTTAACTCTCAATCGATTTCACTCTCGTTTTTCTTACACTCTATTCATAATTACTTTTTTGCGAATAAACGAAAAGTTTCTTTAAAAAAAACTTTTTCATAAACTTTTTTTATATCGCTCGACAGCTAAGTAAACAATATTTGAAAACAAATCAATTTATTTGTTGTGCTTTTTGTAATATACCGGGAAATAAGTTGTGCTTTTAATTGATTTTCTATAATAAGAACTATTTGACCGCCAATTCTGAACGTGTGATTTGTAAAATATTTTCTGATTTTAATATTTGATAACATTTTATGTGTTTTTAGAAATAATCGAGAATTTTATTCGTGTGCTTATTCAGATTTTAGAAATATTTAGAAATGAATAGTACTTTAGTTGCGGAAAACTCTACACATTTAGAGTTTCTAAGCATGAATTCAACGAATTATACGATTAATGGCACCGAGTTATCGGATATTAAATTGACGCCACTATTGAAACAAATTCATGACTATCTCATTGTGTTTCTACTTATTTGTGTGATGTTTGCTATGGGATGCTCTGTTACTTATGAACAAGTAAGTTTTGTTATTACACTATTATTAACTTGTATTAAATTAATTTATATTATAAACTTATTTTATGGTTTCCATTAGGTATGGGGTCATCTGAAAAAACCTTTTGCCGTAATCGTTGGACTGATAGCACAGTTTGGATTATTACCGTTTGCTTCCTATTGTCTCATCCATATAATGGAGCTGGAACATTTACATGCTGCTGGTCTTTTTATATTAACATTATTAAATTATTTATTCAAAATAATAAAATTGTGTTTTTAATTATATAGGTTTGTTAATTCTGGCGTGTTGCCCAGGTATTTGACTTAATTCATAACATAGCGAATTGAATGTTAAATAAATTGTGCTTGTTTAGGAGGCGTCACATCCAATATATTTACATATCTATGTGATGGAGACCTTTCTCTCAGGTCTTAAACTTATTATAAGCGATGTGTTGACCAAACATTAAACTTTTAATTTTAGTATAACAATGACTACATTGGCAACAATTGTGGCCCTTTTGGCGATGCCGTTGAATATATGGGTTTACGGCAGGAGTTTAGAGACTGACATCGTTGTCATCCCATACTTTCAAATGTCTTTTACTTTGATATTGATTACAATTCCGGTCATCATTGGCATGATATTAAACTGGAAGTTACCCAAATTTACACCATATATCACAAAAGTATATATATTTGATAGAAAATAATGTTTGCAAAACTTAGTCGATATTATGACACCTTATGTACCAAAAGGCTGGTGTGTTGTCTGGATTGGCAATCGTGTTGTTTTGCCAAACTCTGGAGATCTTCATATTTCCGGACATATTTTCTGACGTTCCCCTCTCGCTGTACGTCGCCGTCATTGTGCTGCCCGTAATAGGTCTGGCCGTGGGTTACATAAGCGCCCGAGTATTTTGTCTCAAAAAATACATTTGCCGCACAATTGCCATTGAAATCGGCATTAAGAATGTGGGAACAGCTCTCACTATAGTCTCGCTTTCATTCCCATTTGAGGTATGAATTCAATGTCTGAATGGTTTGTAAACTATAATTATAGTATTGTGTGTAACTGTCTGTGTGTCGCACACCTTCGCTGTATTATTTAATACCCCCAATAATAATAGCCTTCAAGTGTAGTGATGAATGAGTACAATAAGTATAATTGAAGTTTTGTGTAATGTTATTAAATAAGTGTAAAAATGTGTCTAATTTTATTGTTTACAAACACTTTACGACAAACTATTAATGAACATATCAATTGTGATTTGCATTTCAATGTCTATTGCATTATATGATAGCAATTACGTAAGGCCTGGCTCTTCCCATTTCTCTATGCCTTCTCATCGCTGGGAATCCTAATCATAGCCACCGCTTACCACCGATTTATTGAAGTATTTTGTGTCCAATCGCCACAACTGCCCGAAGACAAGGACCCGACATTTGCTCAGAAACTATTGGAAAAGTATAAGAATTTATGAATTTGTGATTTAGGATTATAATTGTTATTATTTTTAGTGACAACGAGAATGTCCAATCGCCACAACTGCCCGAAGACAAGGACCCGACATTTGCTCAGAAACTATTGGAAAAGTATAAGAATTTATGAATTTGTGATTTAGGATTATAATTGTTATTATTTTTAGTGACAACGAGAAGCCCATTGTAATCATTCGCTCCAAAGAATCCGATTATAAACACAATAATGGTGTCAATTCTAATTTATAACTCACAAGAATATTCTTTTATTTTATTAGATTTATTTTTACTTAAGAAAAAGTTATTTAGTAAATATGTCAATCCTATAGATACAGGGTAATACCAATAGATATTAAAAGTTCTATTATTACGATATATAATTCCTTAAAATAAATATAAAACTGCCTTATATTTGATATTATATTATAAATAAATATATTTAAAATGTTTTAGAATTTATGTAATATATTAATATCCACTTTAAACTTAAAGTTTGTTTAATGATTTCAATGAAATTTTTTTTCTTATCTCAATATTACTTTTTAAAACTATTAATTGATATTATTTTCATTAATTTGTAATTTGTGAGCTTTAAGTAAATCCCAATTGGTTTTTAATATATAAGATATTAATTTTAATTAGTATTAAAAATGAAGGACAAGTTCAGGGATGACTTTGCCTAAAAGGGTGGTGTGATTGTCACCATTCATAACACATTGAAAATCAAGTATTTTGAATAACTTGGCAATTATTACATGATATTGTGTCTAATTTACATAATCTTTATAGTTTTCAAGTTTTTGTAACATTTTATTGAATGTTGAAAGTTAAGCAAAATAAAGTTTTATTAAATAAATAAAAATATTCTCGTTTTAAGTGGTGTTACTCTGATTATGTCATTAGACTATAAAAAATGAATTTAATTGAACACAAAACAAACAATTTATAAAATATTCAAATACTATTACTAATGTGTGTTATATAATTTGTTTGACGTCAATCATTTAGGCGTTCAAATGACCCCTTTTATTAATATCTAAATCATACTACACTTATCAGATGAGCAAAAATTACATGTTTCCCAGAAAGAGTTTATGAATTTCAAAAAGTTATTTCAAATATTGCATCAGAGGTTCAAAATCCTTGAGATATAGTAATCTACTGGATATTTCTGTATTGAGACACTATATTGGATTAATCGGCAAATTATTTGATAAAAACGTAATTTTGTTATTCATTAGGACTTTACTGACATTTAGTTCATTTGTCACATTTAGAAAATTGTTTATAAAAATGTTATTTGAAAACTTATATAAAGCTATATCACTAATTTTTCTGCACAGATTTGTTTTTCATGACTTAATTATTAAATAACATTATAATCATATAATATCTTAGTTGATACTGTATAAAAAAATGAAGTTACCAATATACACAGTCGATGCATTTACTATTAATAACGAGCCCTTCACGGGAAATGGAGCCGCGGTTTGTATACTGGAATATGATGTAAGAAATCTTATACCTTTGCAAACTTATATTAATTGACTAATTATTAAGAAAATTAATTTTTATAATATTTGGTATTCATAGGACGACATATCGGACGAAATAAAGCAAAAAATAGCGTCNGAAATGGAGCCGCGGTTTGTATACTGGAATATGATGTAAGAAATCTTATACCTTTGCAAACTTATATTAATTGACTAATTATTAAGAAAATTAATTTTTATAATATTTGGTATTCATAGGACGACATATCGGACGAAATAAAGCAAAAAATAGCGTCCGAAATGAATTTGAGTGAAACGGCTTTCGTAACCAAAGCGTGGACTAGGAGTCAGAAAGTGGTGACCAATACATACACTATAAGATGGTTTTCACCCTTCGTGGAGGTGCCCATATGTGGCCATGCTACACAGGCCAGTGCCGCCGCCCTATATGATAGATATTTTAAAAACCATATACCTGGCTCAACTCAAACAAACACTTCAATTTACATTAATTTTATCACAAAATTTAAGGGAATATTTATAGCGACGATAAACACGTCCGATATGTCCGTAACTATAGACCTACCATTACCAGATGTCAACCCCATTACCCGAAAGTTAAACTCCAGGGTTGTAGACATCATTAGACATACATTGGGACCGGATATTAACACAGACAGTGTGGTAGACATCGGGCTGACCACAGATATGCCGTATATTTTATTACGATTGAGAGATGGCTTATGCGGTGGTGAACCCCTAATACATAAGGTTTCACCAGATTTTACTAAATTAGCGAAAGCGACAAATGACTGGAATTTTGCGGTCGGAGTGATTGTCACAGAAAAAGCTCAATCAGGAGATGACATCGATTTCTATTCGCGATTCTTCGCACCCAATGCTGGCATTAATGAGGACCCGGTATGTGGATCAGCCCATACAGTGCTTATGCCGTATTGGGACAGACTGTTCAATGGATTGGGTGATCATAGGAAGCAACTCATAGCCAAACAGTGTTCACAAAGAGGAGGACTTCTGGTCTGTAAAATAGTTGGACAGAGAGTCCATTTGACTGGAAGTCCAAACATTTGTGTTTCAGGAGTTTTGTCATTTTAATACTCTGTTTGTAATCGATGTTTAATATAACTTCAATTAAACTAACAAACTGTGTGACCAATAGTCCAATAGACCAAATATGATAGATATTGATTATATCTATTAATTGGGTAAATGTTTAAGGTTTAAAAATAGAAACTGTAATATACTGTAAATTTAAAACTTAATTATATATAATAAACTAAATTAAATAATTAAATTTACAGTATAATAAATTTACTAATTGAGTTTTAAACAATTTTATTCTATCAAAATATTTATTGTCTCTGTAATATACTGTAAATTTAAAACTTAATTATATATAATAAACTAAATTAAATAATTAAATTTACAGTATAATAAATTTACTAATTGAGTTTTAAACAATTTTATTCTATCAAAATATTTATTGTCCTTAATTTAAATTTTAAATTAATTTTATTTTTAATAAAATTGAAAAGATTTATTGATATCTAAATAATACGGTACTACACTATCAAATGAGCAAAATTTACTTGTGTTCAAAAAGTTTATGAATTCAAAGAGTTATTTCAAATATTGCATCAGAAGCTCAAAATCTGTGAGATAGAGTGACACTAATAGTCTATTTTGGACTAATCAGCAAATTATTTGATAAAAAAAAGTAATTTTGATATCCATTAGGACTTTACTGACAATTAGTTCATTTGTCTTATTTGCAAGTTGTTTATAAAAATGTTATTTGAAAACTTATATAAAGCTATATCAGTAATATGCAGTAAGTGTACAGATTTATTTTCATGAATTAATCATTAAATAATATAATAATTATATAATATCTTAGTTAATATAAAAAATGAAGTTGCCAATATACACGGTCGATGCATTCACTATTAATAACGAGCCCTTCACGGGAAATGGAGCCGCGGTTTGTATACTGGAATATGATGTAAGAAATCTTATAACTTTGTAAAACTTATATTAATTGAGTAATTATTATTATTAAGTAAATGAATTTAATTTATATAATATTTGGTATTCATAGGACGACATATCGGACGAAATAAAGCAAAAAATAGCGTCCGAAATGAATTTGAGTGAAACGGCTTTCGTAGCCAAAGCGTGGACTAGGAGTCAGAAAGTGGTGACCAATACATACACTATAAGATGGTTTACACCCCTGGTGGAGGTGCCCATATGTGGCCATGCTACACAGGCCAGTGCCGCTGCCCTATATGATAGATATTTCAAACACCATACACCTGGCTCAACTCAAGCAAACAGTTCAATTCACATTAATCTTGTCACTAAATNAAAGGGTAGTCTTATTGGCATTGGTTTGGATAGCAATCAAAAGGTATTACTGACTATACTATTGATAAATAGCAGTTGTATTGATGCCATTTTTTATAGTTATATGAATTGCCCAACAATTCAGCCGTAAATGTGTGTCGTTTTGTGGATGAATACAGTGTAGTGTTTGGTCAACAAAGTGGTGAAATACAGTTAATTGATGTGAGATATAGTGATAAAGTTGTCAAATGTTGGCAAACGAGTGGTTCACCCGTTCTATCACTTCTTGCGTTCAGACATAAACAGAGGAATGGATTCTTCGCGGGTCGAGCGGACGGATCCACTGTTTATCACTATTTAGACTCAGATTCAGAAACTTTTCAGTTGAGTGGACCTGATTTCGAGGCCATCTATGATGTGGCCACTGATGGCACTCATGTGTTCACCGCCTGTAGAGATCATTGTATCCGTAAATATGATCTCAACGTTATTACAAACTCTTAGACTAATCACAAACATTTCGTTCACACAAATACACCACAAATGTACTCATTATCTAATACTGTATTTATACCATTCTGTTAGTTCTCAAACTACTTGTAATAAAATAAAATTTATATTAAACTCATAATTCTTTGAATGTACCACGGTAATAATACTAGGAATGCAAAGAATTGAGGCTTACAAGTAAGTTTTTTAATGGATGCAAAAAATGGTAATAAAATATATTGCAATAACTATTGAAATAAATTGTATTAATATTAAAATGGCATTTTTACACATAATTGTTTAATGTTTTAAAAATACATTGATTGCTAAAATTGTGCTTGTTTAAAAATACAGGTATTAAAATCGCATGACTATAAATAAAAATACATACAATTTATTGTTACATAAATAAAATCTTAATTATAATTAAAACACATATGATACAAAAATGTAATTATTACCATTTGTATAACGTATCGAAAGGATAACAGGAAATGGACTATAAAATGCCATTCAAGTGTTGTACAGAATATTCTGTATTCATTTTAATTTTGACTTGGCAATAAAGTTTATGTTAATTTTATTATATTTATTTAATCTTAGGCAAATAATTTTTATTGTTCATTTAAAATATAATATAATTTGTATATAATTTGTAATTTGTATAATTTATATATACAAAAAATTAATTGATGACAATAAATTTTAAATTAAAATTGAATTGAAAATTATCTATTTGATTCACTGTTTATTGGTTACAATTAAATTTCATATGATTTTCCAAACTATTAGATGTTCAATCAATTTGTTAAAAATTTGTTTAGATTTAGTGTTTACCTAATAGTGTGGTTTATTACCGATAATTAAGTTACAAATAAATTTCCAAACTATTAGATATCTTAAATATTTGTTTAAATTCATGGCATATTTAATAGTTTGATTTATTCCTATAATTAAGTTATAAACCAAACTATTAAGTGTTCACTGAATTTGTGGCATTTCTGGGACCCATTTAGCCATCTATTGGCTATTTATTGTTTAAATATTTTATTAATTAAAGTAAATTTATAATTAATTAATTTTAAATAAAAACTTTTGTGAATTGTTTTATTACTTTTTAAATGCTACTGTATTCTTTATTTATATAAATCTGGAATTTGTTATACAGTATTATGATACTAATAGAAATATCAAAAAATTTTACAAAAAAAACTTTTAAAACTGTTTTCAAACGCTATTATAAATTTATTTTATTATATGATAAAATAAATTATTTAAATAAAATCATTCAATTTAATATTAAAAATACAGTATTTAGGAATAAATATGTTCAATTTTATTAAAAATAAGGACAATAAATATTGTAAAAGATTAAAATTGTTTAAAACTAATTTATGAAAATTTATTATACTGTAATTTTAATTATTTAATTTGATTTATTATACCGATGTATAATTAAGTTTTAGATAGAGTATACAGTAAATTATGGTTTCTATTTTTATACTTTAAACTAAATGAGTTAATTATCTATATTACTAATAGATATTATAAACTATATGACCTGATAACCAGTGTGTAAAACAATTAAATTTAACTTCAATATAACTTGTAACTAATGTTTGTCTCATAATTTTACTGAAAACTCCTGAAACACAAATTTTCGGACTTCCAGTCAAATGGACTCTTTCTCCAACTATTTTACAGACAAGAAGTCCTCCTCTTTCTGAACACTGTTTAGCTATGAGTTGTTTCCTATGATCACCCAATCCATTGAACTGTCTGTCCCAATACGGCATAAGCACTGTATGGGCTGATCCAGTCACCGGGTCCTCATTAATGCCAAAATTGGGTGCAAAGAATCGCGAATAGAAATCGATGTCTTCCTCCGATTGAGCTTTTTCTGTGACAATCACTCCGATCACAAAATTCCAGTCATTTGTCACTTTCGCTAATTTAGTAAAATCTGGTGAAACCTTATGTATTAGGGGTTCACCACCGCATAAGCCATCTCTCAATCGTAATAAAATATACGGCATATCTGTGGTCAGCCCGATGTCCACCACACTGTCTGTGTTAATATCCGGTCCCAATGTATCCCTAATGATGTCTACAACCCTGGGGTTTGACTCTCGGGTAATAGTGTTGATATTGGGCAGCGGTAGGTCTATAGTTACGGACATATCGGACGGATTTATCGTCGCTACGAATATTCCCTTAATAAATCACTGTTCTAATTACACTTAACTTGACAAACGAACTCAACTCGGTCCACATACCACAAACTTTATAGATAGTATATCCCGTCGCCGTGACCGGACACATCGTACCGGTGTATACCCGTGGAGAATCAGCGGTGTAAACCATCTTATAGTGTATGTATTGGTCACCACTTTCTGACTCCTAGTCCACGCTTTAGCTACGAAAGCCGTTTCACTCAAATTCATTTCAGACGCTATTTTTTGCTTTATTTCGTCCGATATGTCGTCCTATGAATACCAAATATTATATAAATTAAATTCATTTACTTAATAATAATAATGAGTCAATTAATATAAGTTTTACAAAGTTATAAGATTTCTTACATCATATTCCAGAATACAAACCGCGGCTCCATTTCCCGTGAAGGGCTCGTTATTAATAGTGAATGCATCGACCGTATATATTGGCAACTTCATTTCTTATACCAACTAAGATGTTATATAATTATTATATTATTTAATGATTAATTCATGAAAATAAATCTGTACACTGGCAATTAGTGATATAGCTTTATATAAGTTTTCAAATAACATTTTTATAAACAACTTGCAAATAAGACAAATGAACTAATTGTCAGTAAAGTCCTAATGGATATCAAAATTACTTTTTTATCAAATAATTTGCTGATTAATTATCAAATAATTTTTTGTTGATTAGTCCAATATATATATATATATATAGACTATTAGTGTCACTCTATCTCACAGATTTTGAGCTTCTGATGCAATATTTGAAATAACTCTTTGAATTCATAAACTTTTTGAACACAAGTAATTTTTGCTCATTTGATAGTTTAGTACCGTATTATTTAGATATCAATAAATCTTTTCAATTTTATTAAAAATAAAATTAATTTAAAATTTAAATTAAGGACAATAAATATTTTGATAGAATAAAATTGTTTAAAACTCAATTAGTAAATTTATTATACTGTAAATTTAATTATTTAATTTAGTTTATTATATATAATTAAGTTTTAAATTTACAGTATATTACAGCTTCTATTTTTAAACCTTAAACATTTACTCAATTAATAAATACAATATAATCAATATCTATAATATTTGGTCTATTGGACTATTGGTTACACATTTTGTTAGTTTAATTGAAGTTAACAGAGTATTAAAATGACAAAACTCCTGAAACACAAATTTTCGGACTTCCAGTCAAATGGACTCTCTGTCCAACTATTTTGCAGACAAGAACTCCTCCTCTTTGTGAACACTGTTTGGCTATGAGTTGTTTCCTGTGATCACCCAATCCATTGAACTGTCTGTCCCAATACGGCATAAGCACTGTATGGGCTGATCCACACACCGGGTCCTCATTAATGCCAGCATTGGGTGCGAAGAATCGCGAATAGAAATCGATGTCATCTCCTAATTGAGCTTTTTCTGTGACAATCACTCCGACCGCAAAATTCCAGTCATTTGTCGCTTTCGCTAATTTAGTAAAATCTGGTGAAACTTTATATATTAGGGGTTCACCACCGCATAAGCCATCTCTCAATCGCAACACAATATACGGTATATCTGTGGACAGCCCGATGTCCACCACACTGTCTGTGTTAATATTCGGTCCCAATGTATGTCTAATGATGTCTACAACCCTGGAGTTTAACTTTCGGGTAATGGGGTTGACATCTGGTAACGGTAGGTCTATAGTTACGGACATATCGGACGTGTTTATCGTCGCTATAAATATTCCCTTAAATTTTGTGATAAAATTAATGTGAATTGAAGTGTTTGTTTGAGTTGAGCCAGGTATATGGTTTTTAAAATATCTATCATATAGGGCGGCGGCACTGGCCTGTGTAGCATGGCCACATATGGGCACCTCCACAAAGGGTGAAAACCATCTTATAGTGTATGTATTGGTCACCACTTTCTGACTCCTAGTCCACGCTTTGGCTACGAAAGCTGTTTCACTCAAATTCATTTCAGACGCTATTTTTTGCTTTATTTCGTCCGATATGTCGTCCTATGAATACCAAATATTATAAAAATTAATTTTCTTAATAATTAGTCAATTAATATAAGTTTGCAAAGGTATAAGATTTCTTACATCAT
>CAJPVJ010001652.1:0-15568 GCA_905397405.1 Oppiella nova | reverse complement strand
GTAAATATATTCATCTTCACGGCCGCCATCAGTGGTATAAATGAATTTGGTGTTCTGCAACTAGAAACATATTTTATGCCCAGACATCGAGTCACCCATAACAGCTAATTTTGCACACACAAAAAATTAAAAATAAAATAACTGTTTTAAACCAGTAAATCAATTAACTTAAAATCCAAAATAGTATTGATAATATATTAATACATGTTACTAATTTATTTATTAAAATTGATGTACAACAAAACAAAAAATTATACATTATTTGAATTTTTATTAAAAATTAATATATAACAATATTCCGAAATTATTTTAGGATTTAAATGTTTGTTAATTATGTTTATTACTGTATTATAGTGTTTATTATCCACCTTTATTAATGTAATATTCGGTAATATAGCCAATAATTGGCGCACTATATGCGCAAAATGGACAATTATTTTGCGCCGCAAGCTCAATACATAACCTAATCAATATTTTAAATAATACCGCACAGTGTTTATTACTTTATTTACCGACAATTAAAGCATTTTTACAAATAACTTATTTCTACAGTACTTTACATTAAATACAATTTCATTTTGTATATATGAAAAGGTCCCCGGTGACCGCCACGTGCGATTTGTTCAGCGCATTGAGTACATTGACAAATGTGAACCAGATCAATATAGTCAACCATCAAATACCACAAATACCGGACAATGCGTTCAACGATAATATGGGAGTATTGGAGAACCTAAAGACCATTGATTTGCACGGCACGGGCTCATTGGGCACCATAATCAGTGCTTTTTCAACACTTAAAAGTATGTACTAGGATATATATTTTAAATATACAGTACATTTTGTTCATATGAAATATAAAGCACTTGCCTTGGTTAGGTAAATTCAAAATAGTACAACTAAATAGTAATTGGGATGGGGGTAGGGTGGTTGATGGTTCATGAAACATATACTCCCATATACCTTGACAAAATATTATAAAAAAAATATAGTAAACCTAATTTAATTATAATAAAGCAAATAAGAAAAATCTTTTATACATTTTAACTATAATTATGCTACTTTAATAAATTATTATTTTAAAAATAATATCCAATCAGATTTGAACATGGTGAACTTATCTAACCAGAAGATTGTGGCCATCGGTGACTCGGCCTTCCAGTTCCCGCGAGCTAATTGGGATCACATAACCATTAACCTTGAGCATAATAGCCTAACCGGTAGTAGGTTCGGGTCGCACGTATTCCCCACGAATAAAGTGACCACGCTCATGTTGGCCGGCAATATGGACCTGACGTACTTAACTGAAGGTGTTTTCTACGACTTTTTTGAGGAGAGGGGTCACGACAGGAATACTTGCAATATGTCCGGCATTCCGATGGAGATTGACCGGCTCAATATGGGGCTCGTGGACAATAAAGTGACCATGAAGCTAGATCAAAAATTATTGGAGGCTATGGGGAAGGACGGGACGGCACTCCTAAAGCATACGCACAAACAGATGGATGTGCCGCCGCCCGCGGCCAATCACACGATAATATTACACAATTTTGAATGAATTTTGTATAATTTTAAAATTTATTATTTTTTGTTTTATGTATTGTAATAAACATTTAAATTATAATGTTTAAAAATAGTATCAAGCAATATTTGTTATGAATGTATTTTTAAAATAAAGCAAATGTGTATTTTATATGAATGATGTCACAATACAAAATACAATAATTAATATTAAATGAAAAATAAATTAAGAATTTTCAAAATTATTTAACAGTAAAATGATCTTTATAAATTAACCTTTATTTCTAAACTATAAGACAGGGATGACAAAAAATGACAGTGCTACTTTGATTTTAATTTATTTTAATATCATCTTGTTTATTTCACCCATTTATTCACTAAATTGTAGCCGATTAGTTAGAGTTTTGTTTGGTATATGATTTGTCCATGTCATTATTAACCAAAATTTTATACAAAAAGTATATTTTAAACATGCAATCGTGCATCATAAACATGCATCAAACATGCGTAATATTTTTATGAATTTATATCAATCAATAAATTGATAAATTAATAAATTAAAGATTATTTGGTGCAATGCATTAATAAATTTGATAAGTACCCGGAATAATTAAATAAATATTAGAGGTTCAGTTAATGTTTATACCTATATAAATATAGGTTATTTGTAATAAGTACAATTTTTGATAATTCATAAAAATATTATTCAAATTATATATAATAATTTAGATAAGTTTAAATTAAATATAATTCATATTTTACAGTGATTTGAAATGAGTTTAATAATATTAATATTTTAATGATTTTTATTTGTTAAACTTTTAAATAAAAAATAACAACCACTTAAAATTACGCTAAAATTAATATTCATTATTTATTGAGTTAGTTGTTATCATATGATAACTAGGCACTTTCACATTGAAATGCGTAAATGGTTATGATAGTAAGTACCAAGAATTGTTAAGTAATCATACGATATTTATTAGATGTTAATTATTTTAACTTGACCTTGCCTAAACTTACCTATATAATAATTTTCAATTACTATAATTATTATAAATTAATTGTTTTATTTAGTTGTAAATACTTATTACTAAAAATATGAAAACTAATATAGGTATTAAAATTAATCATTGATAACAAAATTACTTTTAAAACCTTTTACAATACAATAACAAATCTTACATAAAATATAAATTTATAATCAATTATAATTATAATGCTACAGTTATACTCCTATCGATCGTGACCCTGGTCAATGGGTGTCCAGAGTATTGCGAAGACATTAAAAAAGACTACATTCCAGAATCCTGCACATGTCAGAATCGCCGTATAAGGTGTGTGGCCATTGACGATGTGGACCTGGATAGTTTGTTTAGCTATATTGCTGATGGCATACCGTACGGCACCCGGGAGTACGAGTCGTTTGAATTGGAGAGCAGTTATATAACAACATTAGGCACGTCTGCATTTCACGGCCTTTTGTTCAAGCAGTTTATATTTACGAGTTGCTCCAAACTGACCTGTATCAGTCCAACGGCATTTATGGGTCAAAAGTCGACCACCATATTTATGGCTGAAAATACGCCATTTTCGTGAGTAACTTAATATTCGGTAATATAGCCAATAATTGGCACACTATATGCGCAAAATGAACAATTATTTTGCGCAGCAAGCTGAATACATAACCTAATCAATATTTTAAATAGTACCACACAGTGTTTATTACTTTATTTACCGACAATTAAAGCATTTTTACAAATAACTTATTTCTACAGTACATTAAACATTATTTCATTTTATATATGAAAAGGTCCCCGGTGACCGCCACGTGCGATTTGTTCAGCGCATTGAGTACATTGACAAATGTGAACCAGATCAATATAGTCAACCATAAAATACCACAAATACCGAACAATGCGTTCAACGATAAGATGGGAGTATTGGCGAACCTAAGGACCATTGATTTGCACAGCACGGGCTCATTGGGCACCATAATCAGTGTGGGAAAAAATGCTTTCTCAACACTTTTAAGTATGTACTAGGATATATATTTTAAATATACAGTACACTTTGTTTATATGAAATATAAAGCACTTGCCTTGGTTAGGTAAATTCAAAATAGTACAACTAAATAGTAATTGGGGTGGGGGTAGGGTGGTTGATGGTTCATGAAACATATACTCCCATATACCTTGACAAAATATTATAAAAAAATATAGTAAACCTAATTTAATTATAATAAAGCAAATAAGAAAAATCTTTTATACATTTTAACTATAATTATGCTACTTTGATAAATTATTATTTTAAAAATAATATCCAATCAGATTTGAACATGGTGAACTTATCTAACCAGAAGATTGTGGCCATCGGTGACTCGGCCTTCCAGTTCCCGCGAGCCAATTGGGATCGCATAACAATTAACCTTGAGCATAATAACCTAAACGGTTGTAGGTTTGGGTCGCACGTATTTCCCACGAACAAAGTGACCAAGCTCATGTTGGCCGGCAATATGGACCTGACGTTCTTACCCGACGGCGCTTTCTACGACTTTTTCGAGGAAAGGGGTCACGACAGGAATACGTGCGATATGTTGGGCATCCCGATGGATATTGACCAGCACAATATGTGGCTCGTGGACAATAAAGGGCCCATGAAGCTAGATCAAAAATTATTGAATGCTATGGGAAAGGACGGCATTCCACTCCTAAAGCATACGCACAAACAGATGGATGTGCCGCCGCTAAAGCCGTGTTAAATCACACGATAATATTACATGATTTTGAATGAATTTTGTATAATTTTAAAATTTAATATTTTTTGTTTTATGTATTGTAATGAACATTTAAATTATATCTAAAAAAGTATCAAGCAATATTTGTTTTGAATGTATTTTTAAAATAAAGCAAATGTGTATTTTATATGAATGATGTCACAATACAAAATACAATAATTAATATTAAATGAAAAATAAATTAAGAATATTCAAAATTATTTAACAGTAAAATGATCTTTATAAATTAACCTTTATTTCTAAACTATAATATTTAACATTATGAGATAGGCTTTCTGTAAGAAAAAATGAATAATATCTCTGAATACATAAACTTAAGTCACCTATCACATATTCATAAGATTAATACACTTGCCTCAAGTTTATAATAAAATATAATTAATTAGTGTGCGTAATATTTTTATCTATTTATATCAATCAATAAATTGATAAATTAATAAATTAAAAATTATTTGGTGAAATGCATTAATAAATTTGATAAGTACCCGGAATAATTAAATACATATTAGATGTTCAGTTAATGTTTATACCTATATAAATAAAGATTTTGAATTGGAGATATTTTATTAATGTTACAAATATTTATAGTTTTATACATTAATAACAAAATATGAATATTACAGCAGGTATTTAAAATAAAATTTTAACTTTGTCATATTATTAATGTCAAAAATAAAATCATTAAACTTATACGGTATTTCAAATTTATTATATTAACTCCAATTTTATAGGGAATCTATAAATGGATTTACCTATAAAATAAATAAATATATATTTTTTCTAGAAATACTATTGTCAGTGTTAAATTTATTTTTTATATTATATTTTAATTTTCGACTTTATTTTAAAATACTTATTATATTTTTTTTGTTATTTACAGACCTGGAGCTAATCGACCTGTCCAATCAAGACATTACCAAAATACTTGACTATACATTTGAATTTCCCTAATCCAGTCCAGACACCTCGATAACAATTAACCTGGAGCACAATTGCTTATACAGCTACTCATTTGGCAAGGACGTGTTTCTATCCAACAAGGCTACCCAGCTTAAATTGGGCGGTAATCCCTATATACACGCCTTACCCGAGACGGGGTTTCACGAGTTTTTCGGTGAGAAAAGTCACGCAAACAATACGTGCGATGTTTTGGGCGATATGTTAGCCATTGATGTGAGAAACCAGTGGTTAGTTCGCTATAAAGTAAAGTTAGCCCTAAATAGGAAGCTATTGTATGCCATAGAAATGGACGGCAAGCCTCTGTTGAATCATACGGAACAGGAGATGAGTGGCGACCCGCCTATTACCGAGGCTCCCGGTGCTGTTAAAGTATATGATTTTTAATTGTAATGCAATTGTACAAGGCTCTACGATAGCCGGCGTTTTCTGTACTGCATCACACGATCATTAGATAAGTCTTAATCTTGTGATTTTAGATTTTTGACATGTAAATTCAATAAATACGTTTTAATAAAAATTTAAATAGATAGCACTATTTTATCCCCAATTATTGTATAAATACCCAATAAGTATTAAACAAAAACGATAAGACCTGTTTTTTATTAAATTCTGATTTTAATCTTTATAATCATTAAAAAATGTTAATAAAATTTTAAATATTTGGCAATATTTTATCATCAATTATTGTATGAAGCTATTCAATAAATAGGTTCGTATCAAAGTATTTTTGAATTACAAATTTAGATAATAAATCAAGAGTATTCATTTCAAAATTTTTGGTTATTCTATCTCCAAAATCCTAATATACACCGGGATGATATTTCGACTAATTTAATAGAAAGAGTTATAGTACTTCAATTGTCAAGAGCTGAGGCGGAACGCGGATGTGTAATGTTTTTTAAATTTTTAACTTTAAAATATATAAATTAGTTTTATCTTTAGATTTCGAATGCTTTACACAAATGCCTAACTTTTGAACCCAATTGATATGCACTTCTGGTAATAAACAAGTGCTGCCTTCTGTTAATAATCGGTTGCCTTGCGGTCAGAGATTGTAATTCTCTCCCAAACCTAATCACTATTTAGTGATTAAATTAAGACTTTCAGGCCTTTCCGAGGCAACCCCTCCTGTCCTACAACAGGCAAGGTTTAGGCCCATTCGGGGCAACCACTCCTCGGGCTGTCAGAATAATCTGTCAACCGAGGCATGGCTTAAAGAAATCACAAGGAAATCAATTAAACTGTTTATTTCAAAGAGTAAGGAAAGACTGAATAGAAAATGCTATCCACATGAAAAGGAAAACTATTTCAATACAAAATAATAATAATAGTTTAAACTTTAAGCCTATTAGTTTTGATTCATATTCAAATTGAGAAATAATAAGTAATTATTAATAATAAATTATTGAAAACTTAAGGAAAACTAATAGTAATTATAATTTGACTAATAATCAAAGTAAGAAAAATGTGACAAAAATGAGTTTATCATATATAAAAACTAAACATCGAGCAAGTATGCATGGTTCTACTCTGGATCATCAGCTTAGACTTAGAATAACAGGGCAAAATATGTTTCAGAAATTCCTGAATATGATCTTAGCGAAGAATGGCTCAAAACCCATGATATTCCTAAAGGTATAATTATTTTTCTTATATAAGTACGGTATTTAATATATTATTTTTCTATTAGAATCCCCCAAGAAAGTTCAACGTACCAATTAAAATGTAAAATTCAATAAATTTAATATTCTTTTTATTAATTTTACCCTTAACAAGTGTGTATCAAGTCTTAAAAGTATGGATTAGGTCACGATAAAGTATACAGATCACTTATTATTTTTAATATTAAAATTTAACGTGGAATATTTTGCAAAAATTGATAATGGCTTTTGTTATAATTAATAAGATTTTTGATAATTGATATAAATATTATTATTGAAATTATATTTAATAATTTAGATAAGTTTAAATTAAATATAATTCATATAAATGAACGCTTCCAGTAACTCGAAATTAATTTAAACATATTATATATTTATGATTTTTATTTTTAAATAAAAAATAATAACCATTTCAAATTACGCAAAAATTAATATTCATTATTTATTAAGTTAATTGTTATCAATTGATAATTAACCACTCTCACATTGAAATGCGTAAATGGCTATGATAGTAAGTACCCAGAATTGTTAAGCAATCATATGATTACTTATTTATTAGATGTTACATATTTTTAACTTGACCTTGTCTAAACTTACCTATATAACAATTTTCTCTTACTATGATTATTATAAATTTATTGTTTTATTTAATGGTAACCACTTATTACTAAAAATATGAAAACTAATATAGGTATTAAAATTAATTATTGATAACAAAATTACTTTTAAACCCTTTTACAACACAATAGCAAATCCTACATAAGTATAAATTTATAATCAATTTTAATTATATTGCTACAGTTATACTTCTGTCGATCGTGACCCTGGTCAATGGGTGTAAAGAGTATTGCAACGACATAATAAAAGACGACATTGCACCTTGCACCTGTCGGGATGGACGTATAAGGTGTGTGACCATTGACGATGTGAACCTGGATAGTGTGTTCAAGTATATAGCCGATGACATACCGTACGGCACCCGGGAGTACGAGTCTTTTGAATTGGAGAGCAGTTATATAACAACATTAGACACGACTGTATTTCACGGCCTTTTGTTCAAGCAGTTTATATTTACGAGTTGCTCCAAACTGACCTGTATCAGTCCAACGGCATTTATAGGTCAAGAGTCGACCACCATATTTACGGCTGAAAATACGCCATTTTCGTGAGTAACTTAATTAAATACAAAAGGATACAATTTGAATCAGGGCCCTTATAGTAATAAATACTATAATTGATGAAATTAATTAAAAATTTTTGTTTTATTTAGAATTTAATATTGTTGACAATATAACTTGAATAAAACGTAATAAAAAAGTTTATAATACAGAGTAAATAACTAATAGGCAAATAGGGTAAATAGGCAAAAACAATTCGCAATTAATTTTTAAAAATCCTTAAATATTAGTCTCTATATTTTATATGTATTCTGTTTATTACTGTATTATAGTGTTTATTATCCACCTTTATTAATGTAATATTCGGTAATATAGCCAATAATTGGCACACTATATGCCGAAAATGGACAATTATTTTGCGCAGCAAGCTCAATACATAACCTAATCAGTATTTTAAATAGTACCACACAGTGTTTATTACTTTATTTACCGACAATTAAAGCATTTTTACAAATAACTTATTTCTACAGTACATTAAACATTATTTCATTTTATATATGAAAAGGTCCCCGGTGACCGCCACGTGCGATTTGTTCAGCGCATTGAGTACATTGACAAATGTGACCCAGATTAATATAGTCAACCATCGAATACCACAAATACCGGACAATGCGTTCAACGATAATATGGGAGTATTGGAGAACCTACGGACCATTGATTTGCACGGCACAGGCTCATTGGGCACCATAATCAATGTGGGCAAAAATGCTTTCTCAACACTTAAAAGTATGTACTAGAATATACATATTTTAAATATACAGTACACTTTGTTCATATGAAATATAAAGCACTTGCCTTGGTTAGGTACATTCAAAATAGTACAACTAAATAGTAATTGGGGTGGGGGTAGGTTGAAGGTTCATGAAACATATACTCCCATATACCTTGACAAAATATTATAAAAAAATATAGTAAACCTAATTTAATTATAATAAAGCAAATAAGAAAATTCTTTTATACATTTTAACTATAATTATGCTACTTTAATAAATTATTATTTAAAAAATAATATCCAATCAGATTTGAACATGGTCAACTTATCTAACCAGAAGATTGTAGCCATCAATGACTCGGCCTTTCAGTTCCCCCAAGCCAATTGGGATCACATAACAATTAACCTCGAGCATAATAGACTAAACGATAGTAGTTTTGGGTCGCACGTATTCCCCACGAATAAAGTGACCACGCTCATGTTGGCCGGCAATATGGACCTGACGTACTTACCTGAAGGTGTTTATATGTGGCTCGTGGACAATAAAGTGACCATGAAGCTAAATCAAAAATTATTGAATGCTATGGGAAAGGACGGCAATGCACTCCTAAACCATACGCACAGACAGACGGATGTGGCGCCGCCCGCGGCTAACGCGGTGTACAATCACACGATAATATTACATGATTTTGAATGAATTTTGTATAATTTTAAAATTTAATATTTTTTGTTTTATGTATTGTAATGAACATTTAAATTATATCTAAAAAAGTATCAAGCAATATTTGTTTTGAATGTATTTTTAAAATAAAGCAAATGTGTATTTTATATAAACACTAGCCTGGAGCTTTAATGATGATTACAATTGTACAAAAATAATCAAAGATATTGACAAATGTTCATGCAAAAATCGAGTACTAAAGTGTATGGATGTTGACGAAATCGACCTGGATGAAGTATTTGCATTATTAGCTGAAGGTTTTCCTTATGGGTCCCAACAATACGAGTCATTTGAATTGACCAGCAACTATGTAACAAAATTAGATCCGGCACAATTTCATGGTATTCGGTTCAAGGAGGTTAAGTTTATAAATTGCACAAAATTGACCTGTGTCAGTCCACTTGCATTTGAGGGACTAAATTTAAGACGATTTACGAGCGAATTAACTAATTTCAAGTAAGCATGATACTGTGTTTAGTTTATGTAATAATAATAATTCACAGTAAAGTTACTATAATACGAGTAATTATATTTAATCTTGAAAGTAAGTTATTTATTATACAATGCGCACATTTCATGTAGGTAGTCATTAATTTTTTATCATAAATATTAACCATATTCGATTAAATTATTTTTAAATAATAATATTATTGCCAGTTTGATTATATTTATTAAATGCACCTAGGGCCTACAATGAGACATGCGATTTATTCGGTGCTTTGAGTACATTGATAAATGTTGAGGAGATTATGATAACCGGCAGTGAAATAACAGTCATTCCCGATAATGCCTTCAATGATAGGATGAGAGTGTTAGACAGTCTCAGAGCTATTGACTTCGGGGGCTCTCAAACACCCGGACATATTGGATGGGTAGGCAAAAATGTCTTCTCAACACTTAGAAGTATGCATAATTATAAACAATAATATAATAATTACTTTATCTAATTTTGCTTTATATTTGCAAATAGATTTGAACAAGGTAGACTTATCTAATCAGATGATAACCGAGATCGGGGACCAGGCGTTCCAGTTTCCACGAGCCCAATGGGATTACATAATAATTAACCTGGATCATAATCAACTTATAGGGCAAGGGTTTGGCTCTCACGTATTTCCCATAAACAAAGTGACCATGCTAATGTTGAGGTACAATGGAAAATTGCATTATTTACCGGAAAAGGCTTTCCGCAACTTTTTTGAGCAAACGGGTCATGACATAAGTACGTGCGATGTGTTGGATGATAAAATGGACCTAGATAGAAATAATTTATGGCTTGTGGACGATTCAGATAAGTTAAATTTGAGGAAAAAATTATTGCATTTTATGTGGCAGAACGGTAGGGAACTCCTAAATCATACACACGATGAGATTGATAAAGACCTTCCGCTAGACTATGTTTTACGCAGCAATACTGTAATATCATAATATAATTTTCTATAATTAATTAAATATTTATCGTCGTCGTTAAAAAAATTATAAATTTTTAATAAATTACAATTTGTATTTAGAAAAATATTCAATAATAAAATAAATTAAAAGAGGTACAAAATTTTATTTAAAAAATTTGTTATTTTTAAAAAGATATTAATACTGGATATTGATATAGGATTAATTAATAAGAAATATTTATAGATATTGAAATAATATTCTATAATGTGTATCTAATAATATATTAAATAGATTGTGAATATTAGGCAAACGTATTTCAAAGTAATGTTACAAAACAATTGGTGATAACAATTAAAAATATTCCGAGAATTGTATTGCATTTTCTAATTGAATAGATAATACTGTAAATTAAACATGTGTTTACTATACAGTACAAAGAAATTGTCTATATATATGCAAATATTTTGCATAAATTTTTATTTGTATATTTTGTATATTAAGAATTATTAATTTAAAAGTACATCAAAATATAAAATAAAATATGTTAGTTATAATTTATGCAATAGGTAAGTCAATAGAAATTATATTTTGTTGGTAAAAATATAGTAGAAAGCATATTATTTATAATATTACTTAATTATAGCGTTATTTTGGTCATCTACCAGTGCCAGTGACTACTGTCCAGACCCTGCTGACATATTACCATGCACATGCTACAACAACCACATTAAATGTGTAGCAACAACTGAAGAACTGGACCTTGATAGCTTTTTCGATGTATTAGCTCACGTAACCAATGACACCTTATATTATAAATCATTTGAATTGGTAGACACTGCCATAACCTACCTGCCCCCAGCGGCATTTCACGGTGTACAATTTGGTGAACTAAAATTTACCGGCTGTTCAAAACTGCAATGCGTTGATCCCCGTGCTTTCGAGGGGCTGGTATATAATACAACCAGGTTTATGGTTGAGGTCAGCGATTTTAGGTAAACTAAATAATATTATTTTTATAAATATACCCTGAAACATTTTTTAATTTTTAATTCTATAACTAATCTAATAGTAATTAATAGCTGTTTGTCTACTATAGAGGTGTCGACCCTCCCAACTCTACCTGTAATCTGTTTGCAGCGTTGAGTACATTAACAAATGTGGAGACTATTAATATAGTCGGCAGTGAACTGACAGTTATTCCCGATAATGCCTTTAATCACAATACCGGTGCTCTCACTAAGCTTAAGACTATTGACTTTGGGGGACGACAGACAAAGGGAAAAATATATAAACTAGGCAAAAGAGCCTTTTCTACTCTAAAAAGTTAGTACCATTTAATTATTTACAGCTACCATACAGTTTTATTATACTATTTATATATAACATTTAATACATACAGGTATGTTTTAGAATCTAAAATTAGTTTTAAAATAAAAATAAATTTTTTAAATGATAATTCAGGACTCATATAATTGCATACATAATAAATTGTAATCAATCAATCAAATATCCAATTAATATATGAAGTAATATTTTATTCATACAATTTATTTAACTAAATTTAACATTAAAGTTTGTCACAATTAAAATAGTTTTCTTAAACAGACTATTAAATAAATTATTATTAACTCACAGGGTTATACTACCATAAACAATTTATTTTTTATATTATAATATAATATTAACATATTATGTTAATTTTCAACTTTATCCTAAAATACTTATATTTTTTGTAATTTACAGACCTGGAGCTAATCGACCTGTCCCATCAAGACATTAACAAAATACTTGACTATTCATTTGAATTTCCCGATTCCAGCCCAAACACCTCGATGACAATTAACCTGGAGTCCAATTTCCTATACAGTTACTCATTTGGCAAGGACGTGTTTCTATCTAATAAGTTTACCCAGCTTAAATTTGGTGGTAATCCCTATTTACACGCCTTACCCGAGACGGGGTTTCACGAGTTTTTTGGTGAGAAAAGTCACGCAAACAATACGTGCGATCTTATCGGCGATTTGTTAGCCATTGATGTGAGAAACCAGTGGTTAGTTCGCTATAAAGTAAAGTTAGGCCTAAATAGGAAGCTATTGTTTGCCGTGGGAATGGACGGCAAGAATCTGTTGAATCATACGGAACAGGAGATGAGTGGCAACCCGCCTATTACCGAGGCTCCCGGTTCTGTTCAAGTATATGATGTTTAATTGTAATCCAATTGTATGTATTTTACAAACTCAATGTTTGTTAAAATTTTAATCATTATTTGTGTAACAGTGTTTAGTATAGCAGTTGGTTATATAAATTTTAATTACTGTAATGTTATACTATGTATTAAAATATCTTGATAAGTACAGATAGTGAGTGAAATGCATAATAATGAATACAATATTTCAATCCAAATATTTTTATTTTAAAAACTAAATATAATTTTAATAAATATTTTATGATAACAATACAAATAATTAGAAAAAATAATTTAGAAATATGTTTCTAACATCTATTAGTAATATGAGTATGGTTTTATTATTAAAAATAAAAATACAATTTCATGATAATGAATTTCACTATTTGATAAATGATAAAGCACATTTTATCATTATTAATGTCAATGTCATTAATATAAAAGCTTAAAATATCCGGATATTGAATGAAGATATTAATCTTGTATATAAATATTGTATTAAAATACTAGTAATAAAAATTAGGTCAACAACTTAAGTGTTTTTTGTCACTTGTTAATTGACATTGATATTTAATTTATAATAGATAAATCCAAGTTTTAATAATTGTCATAGTTAATCTTAGCAATTTACTTAATATAAATTATATTCTTATTAAAAAAATATAATAATTAAAATGTTTAATATCATATCTAGAATATTAATTTAATTTATTGAATTAAAAAGATATACAGAATATTTTTAATACATTTTTTTGCTGACAATTGCTACTTTAGTAACCCTAAAATAATGACCTACATAGATTTTCAGTTACAAAGTATATTATAGATAAAATAGCTAAACAAAATATTGATTAGTAAACAATTTGCCTACCTAAGCCGTAATATGATCAAGGTTGACACTAAAGATATAATATTTTTAAAAGCACATATAAAATAATTATGTTAAAGGTAACCCGCATTTCACTTTTATTTTTGTGTTAGAATTGTTCAAACATGGGATTTAGACTAGGTAACTTATAAACTAAAATAACTTTATTCTAATAAAAAAATTAATTTCAAAAATTAAATTTATTTTACAGCACTTATACTAACAGTCATAGCGCTGACCAATGCGTGTGACTACTGCCCTAACCCTGATGACTTTGCACCATGTACATGTAATAACGATATTATCAAATGCGTGGACACTACCGGTGAATTAGACCTGGATGACAGGTTTTCACAGTTAGCACAGGGTGCCCCGTATGGGTCCAGATACTACACGGCTTTTCAGCTGGAAAGTAGCGAAATCACCAGGCTACCAGCTTCCGTATTTCATGGCATTCAATTTGGGGAACTCCGGTTCATAGGGTGCCCTAAACTGGAGTGTGTGGATCCAATGGCTTTCGCGGGACTGGGACCCAGGATTAATAGGTTTACCGCCGAGTTAACCAATTTTAGGTATGATCTGGATTAAATAATTTTGGTCACTTATATGCAGCCTAAAAATAATTTATTTAGAAATTTGTGTCAAGTTTTAAATGTATCTTTATTTATGTTTGTAATGTAGTTTTAATTTAATAATTAGCTCATTGAGTTTATTTTGTTTAATTATACTATTTTAATTATCGTAAACTTAAAACACATTTCAAATTTGTTAATTATTTTGCATTTTAATGTGAATTTACTGCATATTATTTTTTACCAAATATGTACCTAATGATTTATTAATTATTTTATAAAAGCACCCCGGTCAACTCAACGTGTGACCTGTTTTCGGCGTTGAGTACATTGACAAACGTGGAGACCATTAGTATAACCGGCAGTGAAATCATCACAATTCCCGAAAATGCCTTCAATGATAGGATGGGAGTACTCGTGAACTTACATACCGTGGACTTCGGGGGCAGACAGACTAAGGGCAAGATCGGAACAGTTGGCAAAAATGCCTTCTCAACACTCACTAGTAAGTCATTTATTTACCTTACTATTTCACCTTGTTAGTTGATAATGATTAAGCATGTAAAGTATGTGTGATAGGTTGTTAAATAAAGTTTTTATATGACTTTAATTTTTTATAACAAACTGTTCACAAAATAGTTTAAATTGTTTTAGTATAAGTGCTTGTTACATTTATTACAACTGGGTTAATGTCGAATTGGCGTATTATGTATTTATTTTATAAAACTTAAAGCAACTTTAAAAACAATCACTTTATATAATAGATTATAATAATTTTAACTTTTATGATACATAGACTTAATGAGTTACAAATTATTAAATTATTTATTAATATAAGTCGCTTATCTATTGGCTTACATTAATTACTATTGTACAGATGTGTCCAGGTGGGTAAGAGTGAGCATTATTACAGTACTTGTAATGATTTTATTAAAAACTAATCACAAATACCATAACACATGTATGAGTAGGGATTACTAATTGCTTATAATGAAAGGGAT
>CAJPVJ010001651.1:0-15581 GCA_905397405.1 Oppiella nova | reverse complement strand
GACAAATCATACCATTAGTTGTTTTCATAATCTAATGAATTATTCAATTAATAAAACCTTTTTCTCGTGGAGACCTAAATCTTCCGTATGAATGAAAGGGTGCTGTCGTTCACAACAAATATAAAATTGAAATTTGTATTAAATTCTTAGTAATCGATTTTTATAATAAATTATTTTTCACGAATAATTAAAATACCTGAGAATACTGGTGAAAGAAAAATGACCAGAAATACAATGGTTGCGACTAATACAGCACATGTACTCCTACCACACGGTAGCCTCAGGTCCATATCTGGACCCGACTATTGATTCCCTAAATCTAATGGAAATGTCAAGACTTGAGTTCTTTATATAATAACAATGTTTTGAAATATTTGTGGCATGTTATGAGCGAATGACCAGAATTAGTGATCCCTCAACTGTTGCCAAAACTAAACACAAAGTTTCAGTTTCTTTTGAGAGACAAAATATAAACACTTTTTTCCTTTAGTGACGCAAAACAATGTTTTGTGTGAATTTTTTAGAGTAGATTTTTATGTAATTTTGTCAATCATTTCTAATTCATTAAATTTCTACATTTTATTTCTCAGAGAAAATTTTCGTTTTGAGGTTTTGAGAGATGCGATGATATCATGCAAATCGCCATTGAAATGCAATCGCTATCGCTTTCTAATTCAATAAAGCTTTTTATGATTTTCAGAGTTTTCGCTTCAGTGGACATAATAAGTGAAAGTTTTCATTATTAAAAAATATGTTTACTATAAATATATTGGGAAAGTTTGAGAGACAAGTACTTTTTTGACTAATTGAAGTAATTATTACAATACATTTTCATTGCTATAAACTTGAAATCTATTTTTATCTTTAAATCCTCACATTATCCGAGGCTTTGTTTTAAGACATTTTGACATAAGGTATTGGATTTATATTTAATTAAGTAAATGGCTTGTTTTGTTGCATTATATGTATATTGATATTAAAACAACATTTTTAATCAATGATTGAGTTTAATATACGGTATCTATCATAGCAAGTGTAAAATTGCCCAAGGCATGAGTCATTTCTATTCTTATTCTGTGTTATCACATCATAATAATATTTTTAGAAAATCCTAATATCGTTGTTGTAAATGAATTTTTACTATAATATAATTGAAAGAGAAATTTCTCGTTACAAAAGCTTTAATACATTTGCTTTATTATGAAACAGAATACCTGCGAAGGTTATTCCGGCGCTTACATACAGGCGCTTCAAAACGATTAAGTTTTATGGATTCGTGCAATACATGCAACAAATCATTATTTATGTTCACAAATATCAATTGAATACCAAATTGTTTATGTATTAACTAATGCTTAATGCTGTTAATGAATTGGATTTCATTCATATTTTGCTGGAATTTATCATTTTAAATAAATTTTTAATTTATTATTATTATAAACACATTTGCATTCATATGAATTCATAAAATAATTAATTTTTATATATTATAAATATAAAATCTTTAAAAATATTTTTTAATTAACTAAATTTTTAATTACTTATTATTAAATTAATTCTATAATATTAATTTAATATTTACTACTAAATGGTAAAATTAAAGAAAAATAATTATTTGAAATTAGTTTAAAAATTTAATTAGTTTTTATTTATTATTGTTTCTATAAAGTAATCAATAATAAATCAATAATTTTTTAGAAAACCTATAAATATTATACTATTTTAAAAGAAAATACTAATTTTATATTATAACACATATAAAGTATATTATTATTTAGCAAAGTGTCATCATTTTGATTGACTGATTACTAGTTACTAAACTTCACAACTATTACCTAAATATGATTTAATGAGCAATCATACTATTAATAAATTATGGTAATTATTATTTAGTACTAACTAATTACTAATAATTATAAAATATGAAAGTTTCAATAAACTCTTTCAAATGTCAATAAACTATTTACCACTTAATATTAATTGATATTAGAATTATATGAATTATTTTAATGTATTATTCCTTAATTTTATATCCAGTATTAAATTAGCGTATTTGTATTAATGTTTGAATTTATATTATTATTAAGATATATAAAACTAAAAATCTTAAATAATTTATACAAAACGCTAATTGTCTGAAGGGATATGAATACATTATATTTAAATTTATTCATTCAAATGAAACAAATTATGCATTTAAAAAGTTATAAATAATACAGTAACACATTTCTAATGTGTGTTATTGTATATGTGGGTAATAAATGAAAAAAAGTAATCTTTAATTGCATTTATAAACATTCACTTTCTCATGAGGGATGGCCAGGGGTTCAATGATAAACATCTGTTGGCACCAAAATATTTTGTAATCAAGCAATTTGTATAACTCTTAGGAAGGACTAAAAGGCAATAAAAGGTCGTTTGGAAGTGTTTTCGCAATATTAGATCACTTCGAGTACTTTTTAATCTATTTCTGCCCCCAAACCCCACCCCATAATCGACACGAAATTTATCTCCAAGTGAATCAAAACAAATAAAAAAATATATACTGTATATAATAAATAAAGTAAAACCAAAACCCAATGACTTTTAGCATCACTTGTTTTGGGGACGAATTTGGCGAAAATTATTAGAAAAATATTTTGATTTTTGTTTCTAAAAATAAGTTTTTCTCATATTTTTGTGCCACGAAATTGTTTTAATTTCTACTTTAAGTTCGGAAAAGTGATTATAAAAACATTAAAATATGAATGAAATAAAAGTCAAGATTAATAGGAGAGAAATGAAAAGATTAAAACAAAACTAGATTTTCAAACCCGAATGGACCGGCTCTTAGCGTATAAGCCATATAACGATTACATTTCGGAGCCATAAATTAATTGATATTTTTTGGAAATACCTTTTTTCTCGAAAAGAATTATAAGAATTAATGTCTTCAGAGTCAGACAAATATTAATTTTAATCTCAATTCTAATGATTCGCTTTTAGAGACACGAAGTTTGCCTACACTTGCGATACAAATGTTTGCAATGGTTTTTGCGGTGCATGTCCTTAGAAATGCAGTCAATGGCTATACCCCAGTGCTAGTCAATACACTTGCAAAGGTGGGAGAGAGAGAGAGAGAGAGAGAGAGGTGTTATGTATATCGTGAGTGGCGTTTGTTAAAAAAGAAAAGCGAAAGTGAGAGTAAGAGCACCGGTATATCAATTCCCGCGGAGAGAGCGTTCATAAATGATTAACTAATAGTTAATAATTAGTTAATCACATAAATTATATTACATATAATTAATCTTAATTTCATGACCGGAGCATAAAATCTAAATATGAATAGCTAAAATCAAAAGCAACACTGTTTTTGGTTTTATGTTTCAATTCTCCGGGAATTCAAGTTTTTTGAGTTGAGTTAAGCAAAAGTTCATTCCCTTTAAGAGTGAAGATTACAGTCACTGGACGTTGAGCTGCAGGAGCACAGGTAGAGTGAGAGCACCGGCACAACGGCACAGAGCACTGGCAACCAAGTGAGTGCTCTAAAGGTTTATTGATCATCAAATCAACCCCAACACGATTTGCTGTAGAGATCCCTTTCCACCGCAACCAACAACTCATACTTTTCTCGTCTCATTCGAGACACTCAATGATTAGTCCGTTTGAGACGATTGGAGACCACAATCGCTGCGAAACATCGCTTCACACTGTTTTGCACTCAAAAGACATGCTTTTTATGTCAAACAATTATACTCTCTTTTGTCGTTTTTTCGGATTTCATAATAAAGTTTTGAGTGAATGGGTTGTGTCTCACGTCTTGTTACTGTAGACACAAATACTTAAATTATATATTATTTAGAAAATCGCTTTCAATGTCTTAGACTTTTGACGAGTTTTATTGACTCCGAGAGTGGAAAAAACTAGAAATTGTATTTGCATTTGTTTTTTCATTCATTACTAAATATATTGTATACATTTGTATGGAAAGAATGCAATCATTTTCATGATAATATTTTTAACACAAATATTTTTATTTGTTTTCAGACGGGGAGAGAGAGAGAGTGAAAAAAGTTAGAAATTTGCTAATTATGTGCACATAATTAAAATAGGATGGGATGGAAAGGCTGGTAACGATATATACCGTTGCCGACCGTACAATCGATTGGATTAGGCAATGGTGTGGGGAATGGCGTGCGGGCATGACTTTAAACTAATTTAATAGATAACAAAGACTTCTTTTACATAAATTGCAATATTGTTCGCTTGTATTGAGAGAGAAAAGCGTTTTCCTGAAAGGGATCTAAACCTTGCCTTCGGGTAGATATCAATTCACAGGTGGATGTGTTAAGTCCTGTAAGAATAGTCATGAATGACTCTCCAATGGCTTTCAATATGTGTTTTCTTAGATAAACAGTTATCACGAAATAAACGAAATGTAAAACAATGCAAAAAAGTTTGGCAGCAATTTGTCGGACAAAAGAAAGTTTTTTGCACTTTTCCTAATATTTTGGAGCTTATTATAACTAAAGGAAAGTGTATATAATTGTAGCTAGCTTAGCTAGGAATCTATTTATATAAACTTGAAATTTGAATAATAGACGTCAAATTAAAAGTACTTTTTCCCAATAAAATCCTTCAATTTCTCAAAGTTATAGACCTTTTTCTAGCGATTTTCGGGCAAATCTATCACCGATTGAATTGTGAGGAGAAGGAAATTAATGAGTCATTTCATACCTAAATCTTCAATACAATTGTTGTATATATTGATTGTATTTTACGAAAGCGTGTGTCTGATGTCATATTAGCACACATTCCAACACAATAACACTCATAAATATTTATATCAATTATTCATTTTATTCACTTTCACTTTCGAAAATTCGTTTTCAATAAAACAAATATTGAATTAAATTAATATGAAAAAAAATTTCAAAATCAATTAATTAAAACTGTGCTTAAATTAAATGATTTTAATTTAGATAGATAGTCACCGGAGAGAAAAAAGTGTTACATTAGTTTCGAGAATCTACACATTGATCCAAATGTGTGAATATTTAATACATTAAATTAAACAAAAAAATAAGTTTTTAAGAGAACCTCAGAGACAGTGCCTTAAGCGGCGATACACTGGCTAAATAAATGTGCCAGTATAATGGTAAGTGTTTCTAAACTTATATACGGATTAATTTCAAACTAAATTAATTTTTGTAAAATAATGTAGATGGAAAAAATACAAGTAATTTTTTAAGTAATTTTAAAAGTAAGAGAAAATTATGTTAATAAAATTTAATAGATGTTAATGAAAATTAAATTTAATGAAAATTAGCAAAAAAATTGACAAAATTACCAGAAATTAAAATTCGGTGTTTGTTTCAAACAATTCACTAAACAATTCAACAATAAAAAGTTTGTAGAACTTATTGAAAAGTCAAGTAGAGATTTAAAAACTTCAAAACTTCACACAAAATGTTTTCTCAATTCATATATATATTATATATATAATACCTTTTAAATCCGATTGTTTAATGAGGCGATAAATCCGCTAAATATATATATATGGCTCACACAGTATGTAATATCACCGGCGTATTTGAAAAAACGTGTTGAAAATAAATTAAGCAAAACTACTAAACAATGTTGAGAGTGCGAGTAGCGTTGAGCATGAGATGTCTGGGCGATCGTATTGTCCATTTACAAGACATTATTCTAAGAGATTTACATCACATCAGGTTATTTCACTGTTTAAATATGATGCACATCATTGAGATGTGAGCCCGTGATTGGCTGAATGCGCCTTTCAATCCAGTGTTGCGGGTATACATACAGTCAGGATTCAGGGATAGGGATGTCAGGGATGACACCACTCTCTTACAGTGTGTGTGTATACACCAACTTCTCCTCTTATAGCGTAAGATAATAATAATATTTGAAAATTGCTTCAAATTACTGTATATTCGGCTGAAACAAGTATTTTCTATTAATTGAAAAGAGAAATAAAATTGAAATTAATTGTCAAAACAAGGAGGATAACAATGATTAATAATTTTTGCAGTTATAATTTACATATTATTTTCAATAGAGTTTAATACTTTTTATACGCTTTGCTGTAGAGAGAAAAAGCGTATACTAGAATCACTTTGTACCCCCTCCCCCCTGCAATAAATAAATTAATATTGAGAAATTTAATCCAAATAAATTGAATAATAAGAATAACTTTTATTATATTAATTGACATTAACTAGAACATGGTATGTATCGATTAACTTCAGTTATCCGGCTTGTTTTAATATTAAATAAAGTAATCCTTATTTAGAAAATTGTTGTAATTTTATCTGTATTTCGTATATTTTATGAAACAATTTATTTTCTAAAAGTGCTTTCTTTTGACGAAAGTAATATTTGAGTGAAAAGTAGTTTTTGTTTCAAAAATCACTTGTTTGGCAATTGATAGCAAACAATAAGTTATATTTTAGGCTTTGAGGGCTCCTTCAGGTGTATTGAGAATCGCCTAAAGAGAAAATAGTTGTAAAGTAGTTGTTGTTAAAGTCGGTGCACATCTCCAGTCATTTCTCTCTCTCTCTCTCTCTCTCTCTCTCTCTCTCTTAAATGGCATTTCAAATATTCTAAAGGGTTGTGAAGGAAATCCTATCATTTTATAGTTTATATTATTTCATATTATTATTATTTGTAATTATCAGAGGCTATCATATTCTTCCTGACTTCAATTACCGCTTTATTAAATGTTTTGGACTTTTTATTATTATTTTTAATATACGATTTGCTTGTTTTTGGCGATCACTCGCGTCGGCCCTAACCCGTCATTTGCATTATTTAAGACAATCCAAACTCAATCAAAACAATTGTGCAAATAGTATATTACATGATATAAACATAACTCGATATAAGAGTTCAAAGCTTTCAAATGGAAAGTTCATCGGAAAAAGCGTTTAAAACCTCTCTTTTAAATGTAATTTATTAAAAAAAAGTTTCGTTTCGTTAGACTTTGTTTATTCATTAATTATAAGAATCGTTTGCGTTACAAACACCGGTACTTTAATTTATTAATTATATATCAGATCATCAAGTTCATCTGGGAGAAAAAAAAGTAAAAGAATTGAAAAATTATAGTTTTAATGAACTTATAATTTATAATTACTTAAAGAGCTATACCTTATACACCAGTTATAGCTCGCAATCGCCTTTTAATCTTTTGCTGTTGTTTTTATTGTTAGTTTTGTTTTGGCGAAAAACTTCATATTAAATATGAGCAGTGAAAACAGTTGTTGTAATAAAAATATTTGTATAATCATTCTCGCCGTACAGTATTCACACTCTCGTGTAGTGGTGGCTGAGGCTGCGGAGGTAGGGGTGAGCTAATCCCACTCATGACGAGCTTTCATTGTGAATATCCTGGAAAACCCCTTTCAATTCAAGTTTACTGATAAAACGCAACGGCTTTTAAATGTTTTTTAATGTTTTTTAATGCTCTCATCCATTATTCACTTAAACATAGCGTCAAAGTTCCGGCAAAACAAACCATTGAATTGTGAATTGAAATCTCTCTCTTTCTCTCTCTCTCTCTCTTTCTCTCTCTCTCTCTCTCTCTCTCTCTCTTACACACTCTTAACACTCCGATTAACTTAACTCTGGAATAAAGTTATATAAAAAGTCATAATAAAAATTAGAGAAGTTTTTTTATCATTTCGTTACGAAGTCTATACTTTTTTATATTTTAAACAACGAGTTGATAGAAAAGTTAGTGTAAGAACTTAAGCAAAGTTTTCTAATAAAAGTCTACCGTTTCTCTACTTACTAGTCATCCTATGGCCACACAAACACTCAAATTATATTTACGACTCTTTTATGATTTTATTTTATTGTTATCTTTCGTATAAATGAGACAATGTTTCCGATTGGGACTCATTTGTAATACAATATCCCGTATTTATTGATAAAACGCAACGGCTTTTAAATGTTTTTTAATGTTTTTTAATGCTCTCATCCATTATTCACTTAAACATAGCGTCAAAGTTCCGGCAAAACAAACCATTGAATTGTGAATTGAAATCTCTCTCTCTCTCTCTCTCTCTCTCTAACACACTCTTAACACTCCGATTAACTTAACTCTAGAATAAAGTTATATAAAAAGTCATAATAAAAATTAGAGAAGTTTTTTTTATCATTTCGTTACGAAGTCTATACTTTTTTATATTTTAAACAACGAGTTGATAGAAAAGTTAGAACTTAAGCAAAGTTTTCTAATAAAAGTCTACCGTTTCTCTACTTACTAGTCAGTCTATGGCCACACAAACACTCAAATTATATTTACGACTCTTTTATGATTTTATTTTATTGTTATCTTTCGTATAAATGAGACAATGTTTCCGATTGGGACTCATTTGTAATACAATATCCCGTATTTAATTAGCATTTTGGCAAATATTATAATACGTTATGTCATTTATAACTGATTTAATTTTTTTCCCAAATATTCAAAGTCCATTTTAAGTTCATTCAACAGTTAAGTTGTTTTAAACTCTCAAACCTACAGAATATCATTTGAAAAGTAAGAAAAACTGATTCATTAAGAATACCATTCGGTGTTTGCCTAGAAAACCGTTTGGATATAATTAAAGTTATGTTTATTATAATTATAACATGTACTCAAATGCTATACAAATGCTATACGAGTTGTGTAGAGGAAACAACTCGAGAGAAATCATAATATAGTCGTGTATTTCAATGTCAGCTTGAATTCTGTGTGTTTTCCTCGTATTAGAAGTCAAGAATACTTTGAATGAAAATGAAAAAACAAAACCATTAAATGAATATTAAGGGATAATTTAGACTTTAAGATCCGAGTCGTGAACTTTTTATGAAATAAGAAATTCTCGCAATGATTTAAGAGTGAATGTTTAATATATTTGATTGCGTTATCCGATGTGTATATTGTTTATTGTTATGTAATTTATCGCCGGCTTGTTGAGCCGGTACCAAACACATATTAATAGTGACTGTCCAATGAATGGCAATCACTGGCAGCACATCCAGCACTTCCTCAATTAAGATAGTGCTGCCAAATGCCAATCATAAAGAATTTACATAAAAAACCCTTTTTAATGACTCCAACGAATAACTCTATCGGCAAACCCTAAAAGAAACACATTATATGACACATGAACTCAACAACAACAGGAAGACTCAAGACTAACACCACTACCAGTCAACACAACACACTGTCAATACTGCGCCCATACCTTATATACCTTATATAACTTTTATATAAACTTTTTATGTATGCCTTTACGCAACTTACAACTTCTAACATCAGTTAACTTTATAAACTCTCAAATGTTTTGATTTACTTTTTTTCAACTCTAATTACTTTTAAATTCAAATTTTATTATTTTCTTTATATCGCATTTCAATGAATCGATGATTTCTCCAATTTGTTTATTTTGGCAATAATTGAAAAATAGATAATTATAGCTATAAATGGATGCAATTAATGATTAATAATCAATTGGTTTGATTGAAGCGCCGTAAGGGAGACATCGGACGAGTGCATTAGTGCATCAATCATGCCTATAGTGCCAATCACAGCTATATTCAACCTTGCCAAGGTCCTTTCTCCACCCTTCTCCCCATCTAAAGACATTGATCTTAGTTTAAACTCAACAATCACTGCATCAACGCATCACTACTGGCGCCGATACGCAGCCATCGCTTGTCATTACATCCATTGGGATTGGGATCCGATACCAGGGATACCATCCTAACACCAGCTCTCTCTCTCTCTCTCTCTCGCACTGATGCAAATGTACGACGACTGGTGCAGCTATCCATCCATTTCTGTAGTGCATATTGTTGTTGATCCCATCCCTGTCCACCATCAGTGGAACGTTGACCCTATGGCTGACTATTAAACCATTTATAAAATGTTTTTAATACTGAAAGAAAGTTTTCGTTTAGCTCTTAATTATTCACTTTTTTGGAGATTAGATGCGATGAGTTATTAGACTATTAATTAAATCATTTTATATATACCGGTAATAGGAAAATATAAAAAACAAAAAGGACAACAAAAAAGAGTTTGAAATTCATTTTTCATCTCCTTTTTGGGCTTTTGAGCCGAAAAACGAAAGAAAAAGTAAGAGAGAAAATGTTGAATCCATTTACTGTAAGTTATATAAGACCTGACATTGACTTTGTGTTGACTTCAAGAAATGGGTAATGAGTTTAAGATTTGCAAACTATAGATATGTCTATTGAACGAGTCTTTCAAATTGAATTTTCAGCTGAAAAACCAGATTTAGATTACAAATACAGACTCTCGACGCTGACTTTACAGCACCGGTAACTCAACTAAACTACAGAAAATGTTAACAGAGTTTTACTTTTTTTTATCTCAACATATAATTTATAATATTTTTTGCTTTCACATTTTTTGAAAGAATTTGTTTCACTTAACATTCATCTCATTTTTTCCAAAACAGACTCGACTTAAGATATTTGATATATAAATAAATGAAATGGTATGTATCAAAATGATAAAATACCTCATCGCTAGGGCACCTGTACCCTGTACTCAAATGCCATATGTATATAATTATCATTAAAATATTGGCAGAAAAACCCAAAATAGTTGTTTTAATTATTTCAAACGCTAATAATTGTCAACAAAATTAACGAGATGCAATGTCTCATTAGACTCTAATTATATTTGGTTATAATTATTTCACTTTTGATGAATACATTCTCAGCGGAAAAAAATTGAATAAATATTTAAATTTTTTGAAATCAATTTTTGCAAATCATATGAGAACCGAGTTTTATGTACTAAAGGGACGCCAAGACTATCGGACTTTTCTTATGGCAAATAATTGGAGAGAAGATTGCGTGACATTGAAGACACGAAATTACAGCTCAAATCAATGCACATGTCCTCAGGTCTCAGGTCTCAGTCTCTCTCTCTCTCTCTCTCTCTCTCTCTCTCCTCGGAGCAGGCAATCCAAGTGCCAGTGAAATGCATTCCACTCTTCAATTGCACACAATTTGCTTAACATTTTTTTTATTAATACAATATTTTTATTGTAAAATTCAACGCTCGCAACAAAAGCCTTAAGTAATCGCCAAACAATTCATACGATTTAATGGCATATCTGTGAACACAACACATATATATTGAGAGAAAGTATGTGAGAGAGAAAGATATATACTGTACATCGAATACTATAGTCATATAGTGTGATAATGATTAGTATAGTGGACGTGTATGTGCGACCTTCCCCCCGGCCAACGCATCATCGCTTATAAATAAATCGTGATTTTCTTCAATATTGGTTAATGTCTGCCGATTCTCTCCCATTGAATACGAGTGCCAAATGGATTCGTTATAATTGATGCTCACATAATGTACACCTTTCTCCTACACCATTGCCGTCAAAAAAGCCATTCCCTGTATCTCTTTGAATCACTTTTTATGACATCCAATTAAGATTGAAATCGTTTTGTGTGTTGAAAGAGTTCTCGCGAAACAAATCCATTGAAAACATTGAACATAAAAGACAATTATGACTGAAAAGCAAACAAATCTATACTCGCTATTATATGATCTATGATATCATTCCTGAAATAGTATTATAGTCTCATTGTTAAAGCGGTGGTTCAGATAATAGGCGCCGGAATCTGAGGATTTCCCTTCTGTTGCCTCTTATAGTGTATGACGAGAGGATGATTAACATGTCTCTCATGTTTTACGAGCTTTTAATTGATTATTTCAATGATTTTCTCAACATTTCTCAAGACATAATGCATTAGCGCACAGAAAGTTATTATTTGATAATTATTCAAAACACACAATTTTTTGCATCATTTTGCGGAAAATATCTTTTTTGTATATTTCAAATTAAACGATTATTTCTGGTTAAACATAAAAAACAAATATTAGTAACTTATCGGTTACATTAACTTACAATTTATGCAACATTTTAAACGATTGTCTATTTTTCCTAGATGACATGACGTTTACTGTATATCTATTAACTATTATTATACTTCCACTTATCAAATATAATTTTATTATAATGATTGCGAAATTTGTGAAATTATTTAAATCGAGTTATTTATATTTTGATCGTTATTTTTATTTACATTATCAAAAAATGAAAGTCACAAAATTTAAATATTTTTTAGATTTATTTATTTTAAAAAATGAAAATTGAAATCTGATTACATATCTGATTATACAGTACATTTTATATTAATGTTTTTAGAAAGTTAAAAGGCATGGAAAACAGTATAATTAATAGCATTGAGATCATATCAATATTAGATTAATTAGTTGCGAATAAAGTGCTAAAAAATGCAAACAGTTTTTAATATGAAACCATAATAAATCATTTCTATGGCATTAGATCATTGTTTGTAACATAGCTTCTACTTTCATATTGTATACAAAAATAAGTGATGACCACAGACTTGCTTTGAAGGAGAGAGAGAGAGAGAGAGAGAGAGAGAGAGAGGCTTGATTTGTACAGCAAAGTAAGTATACATTATTTTAAACGATCTATTATTACTATAAAATTATTTTTACCTAATTTTTTTAAAAGTAATAATAATTTAGTTATGTTTATTATATGTTTTTACACATACATTTGTGGCCATCAAATTAATAATTTTAAAATAAATGTTTTGCTGTTAAAACAAACACTATTCAGTCATTTGTTATGGCTGTGTATGAAAGGAATATTAATTATATAAATGTAATTATATTTCACACATTCATTCATTCAATTAATGTTTTTCGTAAAAAATACATTTAAATTAATATGAATCCTCCATTAAATGCAATAATTAATTGAAGGATTGATAAGAAAAAATTACATTCATTTAAATTAAAATTTATTTCATTTTCGCGATTCACCAGATATCATTTAATAGTAGAAAAGTGAAATTAAATAATTTTACGGATTATTTTATTGACATGAGTTTTATGATAGTCTGTGTGTTACGAAATCCTTTGGTTTGTATATATCTGTCCCATTTAATTACATTAATATAATCATTTAAACATTTATGCATTTTCTTACATTCAATGAGAAAATGAAGAAAACATTGAAAACTTAACGCATATCGAGAGTGTGTTTGAATGCAAACCGAATAATAAAAACTAAAAGTTTTGTAAAATAAAAATTTCCGACAATTAACTGCTTTATTGTTCTATAATTAGTAATACTCTGTATATATTGTAATGTAATTACAATTGGATAATGAGAATCCGTCATTGTATGGTATTATGCAATTAAAATAACCTGCATTATCCAATTAAACATGAAAGCCTAGAAATAATTACAGAGTTGATTTCTTGTTTTGTTTTTTATGCAAATAGTATTTGATTATTTAATAAAAAAATTAATATTTATATTTAAGTAATAGCAATATATTAATTTTTGTATGCGATCAATAAAAATAATTATTTAAAAATTGTTTATCAATGAAGTATTTGATGTTTTTATTAAAATAATGAATTAAAATTTTTTTAAATCGCAAACATTTATTTTATTCAATATTAATCATTTAAATTTATCTTATTTACAATTATAAATTTAAGAAATTTGTGAACATTTCAAACTGTTTATGCAAATATTGCAATTTATTTCAAATAATTTACACAAATGTGTTTTTTAAAAGTTTTAACTGACATAATGTGAAATATATTTAATAAATCTATCTAATATATTAATATATCACGTAAAATTCTGTTCTTTGAATTAAATCACCTTTTCAACATATTCTTAAAATATTATCATTCACAAAAATAAATACAATAGCTATTGAATTTCAAATTATACTACTGATTTTACAAACACATAGCAATTTTTATTGGTTTAATAGAGCTTTGCAATCATCTATTATAATAAATATTTATTCCTGTCAAATTGTAAACTGTTACAAGGAAAACCTACAAAATAATTGATGTAATCTTTATTTGACAGTTTATTTAGAAAAACAATTTAATATATCAATAAATGTCATTAAAGTATTATTAATCACATCATATTCTTTAGAAATGTTTTCAATTAACTATTCTTATGCTAAATATATTCCAATAGCATGGCATCACTTTATCATTTAATCATTTATAAAATCCACAATTTTATATGTATTTGCCGTACAATTAGTGCAATTTGTGCTGTACTTTCCGTTAACAAAAAATTAAATACTCGCCCACACAACCCATACATCCCTGTCCATTTCACGTGTAAAGAATTTGTTGTGTCATCTTTCATTATCTTATTTCATTATCATCAAATTTGTTAAGCTTATTTTATTGTCTAAAAATTTGTTAGAGAGAGAGAGAGAGAGAGAGAGAGAGAGAGATTACTTAAATTTAACTATCTTTCACTTCAATTCCTGTTAAAATTCTTTAATTTTATGATGGGCTTAAAAAATTGTTTATTGATTTAAAGCTACGATTATAACACTTTCATACCTAGCGATGACTTAATTTTATGACTAAAACCATAGTTAAAGTCAATAAATTTTAATTTAATTTGTCGTAAACAATTACGATAACTTATTTTTTTATATTTTGATCGCCGATAATGTGTACGGAATTGAAATGGTTGTAAAACAAACACTTATGACTAGAGTGACCAAATCGATAATACTTGTATTTTTAACTAAACTCCAAAACCAAAAAATATTTGACATATAATTTACTTGACAAGTTTTTTTTATAAATGCAGTTAAACTACTAAATATAACAATTACTTAATTTATGCTCAATTTAGTTATTAAAGATGTTCTAACATGTTAAAAAATTGAACTTAAAAATTTTGAAACACTACAGTAGTACATATCCGGTTTACGTAATAAACGAAAATGAACTTTATTTTACAATATCATCAATATTGTATTTCCATCATCTGCTATTAGATGACATTACTCTTTAAATAAAATTGAATTGAATATCATTTCCAATTATGTTTCATTTATTTCCAATCAATACATGTATAGATATAATTGTTGTTTCATAAAAAATTTAATATAACTTTTACAACAACACATACAGTACAAGAAATAATACAAATAAAACAACTAAATTAACCCCAAGCTTCATTTAACGCTCCGTTCAGGTCTACACAAACCTTGACATCACTTGTGCCGTCTACGCACCTTGCCCCTTTTTTTCGGTACTTTTCGGGACATTTCCACTCAGTTTTACCCTTTACGACGCTCTTTATACAGTTGTATTCATTTCGGTCAGTGGGCGTCCCCTTGGATTCGCATGCCGTTCAAACACAGCATAATAGCCGCCGCCACCACCACCACGAAAACTAGCCTGCTCATCCACTTCATAGTATCCTATGGGTAAAATAGTTTTTAAAAAACAGTATATTTTGTCACTATATTTTAAATATAAGCAATCCCTTAATATTAACCAGAAACAATTTAATGAAACTAGATTACAATGCCCGAATGGGAATTGTTCCAGCTAATTGTAATTAAACCCGACTGAATTATACTCGTATAGTATGGTGTAGTAATAATAACCAGGTCCGGTGAACTATGGGAATGTCTTAGGTGTCCAAATC
>CAJPVJ010001650.1:0-15583 GCA_905397405.1 Oppiella nova | reverse complement strand
ATGGATTGAATGCAATTGTCTTTACTTTCAAATGGAGTTATGTATCGATAATCTCAACAATGTTTTGGAAACTAAGAAATCATTGTTTAATGAATTGATAACTATTTCTGAGTTTTATATATCGTATCATATATTTCATAAACTTACAGAATGTGTGCAATATTTGCACGAAAAACATATCATTCATAGAGACCTCAAACCGGATAATGTGTTAATTTCAATGGACTATAGGATAAGGTTATGTGACTTTGGTTTGGCTAAAGAGGTCCCCAATTGTGATCCGTTTCTTATGTCTAAAGTCAAACATACAGCAGATGTGGGAACTGTTGACTATATGGCACCGGAAGCCCAGACTAATGGATACAACAATTTGATAGATATCTACAGTCTATCACTAATTGGGTCTCAAATTTTTGGTTTCGAAACAAACGATATAATCGACGGAAAGTATGGTTTCGTTTTAAAATAATTATATATAAATTTATATAAATACAAAATATATTATAATCACTTTTATTAATAATATAACTCTGATAACTTATAATAATATTTCAATTTTAGGATTAAAACAAACACAAAATTTAATAAAGATATTAATGAATGGATGCATAAAATGAATGCATTATTGGTGTCAATGAGTGTTAATAAGTATCGCAAAAATGGTTCAACAGATTGGAGGAAAAGACCCGAATGTTCGCACATTTTATCACAATTGCAGACATTTATGACAAATAAACCCATTATTGGAGACAATGAATTCAATTCTGTATTGAATACTATTATAGACAAAAAATGTGATATATTTTACAAACTATTTATTAAAAGCGAACCGTTTTGTATAATTCATTTGACCGATGGAAATATAACTAATGGTTAGATATTTATAGTTTAATATTATTTAAAATTGCAAACTTGGACATTTTTGTATGTTTCTAGATACAACCGACATTACCGGAATTAACGAATCCATGTTTGAAATCATTGAAGGACAATTTAATATAATAACGTATTCAATATATTTGACTAAACATAAAATATCTCAACAATTGTATACATTATGCAAAAGGGATCTAAGTTATTTCGGTATGACTTATTGTAATATGCTATGTATGTAATAGATTTATGATAGAATGCATTTTCCCTCATAGAATTATGTCTTGATAATTTTGATCAAAATTAGGTCTTTTGATAATTTGTTGAATCATCATCCGATTTTTATATAGACATTTAAAATTGGTTTAATATTTAGAAATTAATTTTGAAGTAAATTCTATCTAGATGATTTTCCAAAGTACCTTGAAGCATTGTCTGATTATGCGGCTAAAAACGAGTACAACTCATGGATAGAAAATAATCAGATATTCATACAAATGAAATTGTGTTCAGACGATGAAATTAAATTAATTTACAATGAACTGGATCAACTGGATTAGTAGTATTCTGCAATCAATTAACATTAAATTACTGTTTCATAATTGCCATTAATTACACATACATTTTATTAATGTAAGTCAATAGTATAGATCTATAATTTGTAATAATGGTATAACATTTAACATTTAGAAAAATTAAGAAATAAAAAATATTACCAATTATAAATTGTTTATCAAAAATTATTAAATAAAATGCAATTAATCATAATACAATTTTAGTGAAAGTTTTGTAGTCATTGTTCAATAATAAAATAATTATAATAAATAATTTTTTAATAAACATATTTAATTATAGTTTTAAGACAGAGTTAAAAATAATTTATTTTTAAAAAAATATTATTTTTGCATAGACCGTATTTTTTAAATAATAAAAACAAGTTTAATTTTGTAGTTTCTTTTAAATTAGATTAATATTGTGAAAGTTTAATTTTTCGAGCTGACATTTGGTCAAATATAAATTAATATTTAACATAATAAATTAATATCATTTTACATTTTGGTGTTATATTTGACTCAACTTTATATAGTGATTGCATTGTATGTATTGAAACCCTATTGAAGTTGAGAAGTATATCCGATTTTAATGTAAAGTATTGACTAAAAATGTGGTCTCAACTTCAATAGGGTTATCAATACATACAAATTAATTTCATAGTATATTTGTTGTTGTAATAAACATATTATTTTAATTAAAATTAATAAATATTTATTATTTAATACTCTAGTATATTTATTCAAATCATATTTATCATTCATAATATTATTGTTATAACATTGTTGTTATAAAGTTGTTATATCAAAAATATGTTAAATTATAGGAAAGGATACGGTCGGATTCGGCCTAAGCTGGCAACCGGGATATTATGATAGATTTTTATAGAACATTTAACCCCGAGTCCGAATATGTAACTTATATTGTCCTGTGACCTCGGGTTCGGCCGCAAAGTTAGAGACCTCAAACCGGATAATGTGTTGTTTACAACCTATTTGTATATAAAGTTATGTGACTTTGGTTTGGCTAAAGAGGTCCCAAATTGTGATCCGTTTCTTATGTCTAAAGCCAAACATACGGCAGATCAGGGCGATGTCAAATATCAAGCACCGGAAGCCCAGACTAATGAATACAACCATTTGATAGATATTTACAGTCTATCCCTAATTGGAGCTCAAATTTTTGGTTTCGATACAAACGATATAATCGACGGAAAGTATGGATTCATTTTTAAATATTTTTATATATAAATCACTCGTATCATACTTATAATATAACTTATATAAAACATAATAATATTTCAATTTTAGGATTACAACAAACCCAAAATATAATAAAGATATCAATGAATTGTTGCATAAAATGAATGCATTATTGGTGTCAATGAGTGTTAATAAGTATCGCAAAAACGGTTCAACAGATTGGAGGCAAAGACCCGAATGTTCGTACATTTTATCACAATTGCAGACATTTATGACAAATAAACCCATTATTGGAGTTAAAGAATTCAGTTCAGTTTTGACACTTTGTCAGTTTCAATTCACTATTATCGACAGAAAATGTGATCTATTTTACCGACTTTTTATGGAAAGCGAACCGTTTTGGATAATTCATATGACTGATGGAAATATAACTAATGGTTAGATATATATGGGTTCGTCGGTATTGAAGAATACTTTTCATACTTTACAATACAACTGTAAATTTAAGCAAAATAAGATACTGTATAGTAAAGTTTCAGTACAGTTTTGAAAAGCATTATTCAATTCCGACTCATATACTGTAGTTTAATATTAATTAAAAGTACAAACTTTGACATTTAAATTATGATTTTTTGTAGAAATAACCGACATAAACGCAATTAACGAATCAATGTTTAAAATAATCAGGAAACAAATTCGTATGTCTTCATGGGAAATACATAAAGTGCCATGGCCATGGGAAATATATTTGGCTAAACATAAAATATCTCAACAAATGTATTTATTATGCAAAAAGATTCGAGGATCTTCTTGTAAGACTTATTGTAAAATACTGTTTATGTGGTGGATATAAATGGATATTACTTTTCAACTCGCATTATAACTATTTAGCATAATATCAAAGTATATTAATTCATAGAATACATGTTAGTCCACAAAGGCAAGTGCATAGAATCGCTCTCACTGTATTTCAATAGTGTGTGTCAAGTACTGAACCTGTACTGTAGGTTGTACTTCATATATTGTACTTTATTAAAATATGTATAAATCATAACCTTAGGGGCGTTATGATTAATAATAAAGTATTGGTAATGAGTTTATTAATGTATAGCCCTGAATGTCCAGTTCTAACGCCCCTATGGTTATGACTTATACATATTAGATGTAATTCCCCGTTAAGCAAAGGTTTGAGTGTACTTGCTCCAAAATTAAAATAGTACTGTCCCTGGCGAGAAATTACTATTATTTGTAAAATGTTGACATATTTAGGATAATTCTTTATGATAATTGTTAAACTATTATCCAATTTCTTATATCGATATTTAAAACTGGATTAATAAATTGAAATTAATTTTATATGTAAATTCTATCTAGGGGTTTCGCGTAAGTACCTTGAAGCATTGTCTAAATATGTGGTTAAAAAAGAGTACAACTCATGGATAGAAAATAGTCAGATATTCATTCAAATGAAATTGTGTTCAGACGATGAGATTAAATTAATTGGCAATGATCTGGATCAACTGGATAAGTAATAAATTGTGTTTAATAATTACACCAAACTTACTGGTTAATAATTTGTCATTATAGTTTTCATTAAGTTTTTATATAACCTATAAAATAAAATTGCTCATATTACATACCTTTTATATAATTATTGTCATTTAAGTAAAGTAAAGTATATTCATCCAGGAAGTTATTTGTAAATTATGTGACATACAGTATATAAGTATATTTTATTAATATAATTATCAATTAGTAATATCCTGTGTTCTAATTTTAACATGATTTATTATTTGTTATTTTACATTTGCATCATATTTTTAATATTTATATATAATAAATATATTTATTTTATTTTTAAATAAAAGTTTTTAATTTATTAAAAATTTGTAAATTAGTACAAATTGAATATCTATTTATATTTAGTTAGAGACATGCAATCATTCAATTAAATATGATTTGTAATTACTTTATAAATCTTATAGATATATTTAAATTGAAATTATATAATTAATAAGTTTTTATTATGATTTTACTACTTATTTAAATGTAATAACTAATCTCTAATACGTTTAATAAAATTATTAATAAATAATATTTAAATAAACAAAAAGTACACTATAAAATAAAATTTCTAAATATTGTAGAATTAAGTTTATATTATAATTATATATTATATTAATTATTGTTTATAATTATGACTAGATTTAGTTATTTTGTTTATGTATCACAGATAGACTTTAATCACAGTTATGTAGTATTCATATTACTGTGTAGCAGTGGGTGCCGTGTTTTTGAGTCTAAAATTATTAACTTTTATTGTGTGTGTGTTTGTGTGCGACCACCTAACCCGACCTGCAGCCGAGGGCCGCCACCGAGCATCACCCCTCTTCAATATTTTAATAATTGTCATATAATCAACAAATTAAATCATTTTTACAATAAATTCTTGAACTGAATAATGGATTTGCAAAAATATACTAAATAATTAATTGTATAAGGTCATTCAAAACCCAAAATTAAATCTTAAATTGTACAAATGATTTGATTATCTGTTTATCTAATCGCCTTAAATAATGGGTAATCACCAAGGCTAATTATACAATTTAAAACAGTGTAAATAGTGTAATTAATTACATAATTATTAATATTGTAGCATGGGTGTGCAACATTTTAATAATTTATATTTATGTGTAGGTTTCATAATAAAACATATATAATTACTAAGTATATTACTATAACTAGTGTACAGTTCAATGATTTTATATTTTTTTGTGTTCAATATTAACTAATTTAGTGTTTATTAAGATTTGAAAACATTTTAAAAAGTTTCGCAAATATATTTACAAATTATTTAAAAAACTCAATAATTTTTAATTGATAACATTTTTCTACTTGTTAATGTTTGCTAATAAACTTGGGAAATGAATGTGAAATATAATACATAATTATTTATCGTATGATTATCTGAAACACTTGTATTGTCAAAGTGATGGCCATATGTATAGTGGAACTACACCTTAAATACCTGTATATGCCTTAACTACATTAATCCGGTTGTTATTCTTACTATAATTATAACAAATTAGTAGAAAAAATCACAATTATAAAAGTAAAATACCAGGGGCAAATATAATTTAATTCTCAGTAACTTATTAATAACTTATTTTGTTTGAAATAAACCTAAAACACAAGTATGATTGATTACAACAACTTCATAATTATTATGACAATACAATTGGATACATTAAAGTTTAAACGAAATAATGTTATAGAAAACTTTTTTTTAAAAACCTATATTAATACTATACTTTTTTCTAAATTTAACAACTTTATTGTCAATATTAACTAATAGGATATCTAACTGTTATGTTGAAAAATTACTGTTTATAAACATACAGTATAAATTAGTTAATAGAAAATTATTTTCATTGAACCTCATTAATGATTACTTTTTAAAACTGTGAATTAAAATCCAAATAAGTGAAGAATTGTTGGTAAAACCAATTTTTTCAAGTTAATATTTAAAATACCGGTGTAAAATAAATCGTAAAATTCTTCGAACCCGTTCATAATAAAATGGCAGAATCCATTTCATCTAGTCTTACAACTGTAGATTTAACGGATTTAATGGCACAACAAAGTCCAGGTGCCAACGATTCTGATGGGAGTAAACTATATGAGATTGAAGTGATTCGAGGCAAACGAGAAATGTTTGACCCGAATACTAATAGTAATGTATGGGAGTGGTAGATAAAATGGAAAGGCTATGACGATGACCAAATGATGTGGGAGCAAATCGAGAGTAGAGGACAGCATAAAATGTTAATAGTATTTGATAAGAAATGGCAAAACAATCGGAAAGCAAAACCTAAAGAAAAAGATCACTTTAAACAGATTTAGGATTTGCTTTTTATTAGATGTTTTATGCTAAAATTAATTATTTTTTGAAAATCACAATCTATATAACTGTTCACCACGTATGTCTTGTATTATGTTAGAAGTTCAATTAATTATTTAATTACACATAAATCATGATATCAAGTTGCTTGTCAAGGACAAAGTTATATATAAGTTATAAAGATGTTTACACAATTCAACAGTTTAATTTTTATGTTACCTTTGTTTTATGGGATCCAGTCATTTACTTTGAAGTAATCAAGAAAAGCTTAACCTAATTATGCCTGTCCATAGCTAATAATTAATAATAATTATTAATAATAATAACCTTAATAATTGACGCACATTAATGACGATAATTGAATTTAATTATTATATTTTATAATTGTCTAACTTATTTAAAACAATGTTTCTGTTTTATTTTATGATTGTGGGAATATTATATTTGCGTTTCAAAATGGTACCGGGTAAGATTTTATTGAGTTTTATGTGAAAACCTTATCCTACTAGATTAAAATAAATTTTTAATTATTATATTTTAATAGGATAAGTGACAAAATGATGGTCTTAATAAAATACGATGACCACCAAACGAAACAATATAGCGTTCACTACACCGTCCAAAGTGATTGTCCATAAAGGCTATAACCCGATGACTGGTTAATAAAGGCATTGACTGACGAATACGTGACAAAAATGTGGCAGACTTTGGTTTAAACTGACATTTTTTTAAAATCTTAAAATTCTTTAAACATATTAAACGAAATATTTGTTTTTCTTTACATTTTATATGACTACTACTGTATAATACAATTATACAAGTTAAGTTATAATTATCCAATTATAATATTCTTATTAATAATAAAAAGCTTTCGACTCACGACTCATCCATAATTCGTCTTTTATTTGAAATTATCAGATATATTCAATAATTTCCTTTTAATTAAATCAAACCTCAGTCGAGTATAAGCAGTCCAAATAAGCCCACATTTTTTGTACAACAATTAATGTATTTTATATGAAATTGGAAATTTTTTGATTTTGCGTACACGTTTCAACATCGGTGCAAATTTGAGCCTGGCCATCATAACCAGTCATCGCCATAGTTGGAAATTGTCGGCAGTCGCGGGGTTTGTAGTCTGAGTATAGGTAGTGTCGTAGCGATCACACTGCCTGTCCGCGAACTTGTATTTCCCACATTTGGTCTGGGTCACCGCCTGGCTAATTGCCAATTATGTGTTATTGTTGTAAAACTTAATTAGGTTCAAATATTTGTTTTGGAATTTATCGTTAATGAATAATATTATTGAGCATTATTGTTTGTTATATTTATTTTAAATTTAAATATGAACAGTATAAAAAATTCGTTTTAGGACACATCAATTAGCAGCTAATGTTCCATAATAATTTAATGTCTTGCTCAATTTATTAATATTATAAAATATTATAAAATATTATATAATACATATTACAATTTTAATAAAAACTTCAATTCCTATTCATTTGATTCACAGTTATAGTCAACAAAGTATATAATATTAATAATTGACGCACATTATGACCATAGTTTTCGGTATAAGAAACTAATATTTATATAAATAAATATCAAATAAATTTTGTATAAAAATTGTGTCAATAATGTCAACACTATTACAGTCAAAAAAATAGATGTAATATTTATACACAAAACAGTTTTATTGTCATAACTTTTTATTGTTATATTTGATGGCAAATAATAAGTGAGTTATAAATAAAAATTTTATTTATTTAATTCATTTAATGTTTACTATTTTTGTGTAGAAATCTTGTAGATCTATAGTAATCCCAGGGTTGTAAGGACTATAATTTCACAGCGTATAAATAAATATACCAACTGGAGAATTATTTGTTATCACTCAGACTACGTGAGATTGAGCAGGGCAAATATTCAGTTATACAATTGTGATTTTTATGTGCGCAAGTTGAATTCTTGGTCCTCTGGAAGATTTGCACGCTAAAGAGGCCAAGATAGGTTTGGTTAAACTGAATCACATGTCGGTAATTCTAAAGTTTTCTAAATGCCATGGATCAATTATAGACAGTTATAAGAAAGTCATTTGATTTTAAAAAGAAACATATTATGCATGAATTTAACCTAATCATGTATTCATTCAAATGTACTTATGCTTGCAAAATGATCTGTATGAATTTACTAAAACACAACTATTATTTCTCGACAAAAATATTATAGAATTTCATTTCATAATTATATCAAATAATATAAACGTACTGTATGTACAGTATATAGATTGTCAATATTATTAATGTAAGAGACACTACGCTATTATACAGAATACTTAATAATCTCTACAACCTGGCTGATTACTTGCTTAGCAATAATCAAGTTAACGATATTTGATTTTCTGTATTAAGTTATGATACGTGTTATTATATTATATTTATACACATTATAGTGGAGTAATTTGTATACAAATTAATAATAATTGTCACCATTTTTTATAATTATTATACAAATAAATGTTTATTCATTATTGAATTAGTATAATTAATATTCATGAATCATGATTAATATTTTTTGTGAAAAATATTTTATGTAATAAAATGTCAACTGTAATTAATAATTATAAAATTTGTGGCAAAATATCAAAACATTTAAAACAAGAAATTAAATATTTTTATGTTTTCAAAGACCATTCCGGACGTAACATACTGTTTGTGACATTTGATGATATGGTGTATGGATTGGGATCTAATTCATGGGGTCATCTCGGGTTAGGACACAACACACCCATTCATACACCACAACGAGTGCCAAAATTATGTCATAAAAATATACATCAGTTTATCAATGGATATGACTTTGTATTGGCTGTCAATACGGATAATAATGTGATATTCAGTTTTGGTCGCAATAATGAGGGACAATTGGGACGGGATGTAGTTATGGATGTGAATGTATACCATAAACCGGATATTATGTTATATTTCCAAACAAACAATTTAATTATTTCACAAATAAGTTGTGGTTTTAATCACACAATTGTGTTGACATCAAATGGACAGGTATTCGGGTGGGGGTGTAATACGGAGGGACAATTTGGTTGTGGCGATGAAAGTATTCAAAAAGATCCAACTCCTGTTGAATTTGTCACTAAATATCAAATTATTAAAATAGAGTGCAATGAGTGTACATCACTTGCTATCACTTGTGAGGGTCAGGTGCTTATATGGGGAAGGGTGGGCTATTCTAATATAATAAAAACACCACATCTATTAGAAATTGAAATTAATATACACAATGCACTTCCACAAAGTTCTGGATATGCATATTTGTTATCGTGCCCTGGACAATTATATCGATATGACTTTCAAAATAGTTGTTTAGAAGTTTTATCACATTTTGTGTTCAATGAAATTAAACAAAGATATGACTCAGAATTGTACTCTGAAATAGTGGGCAAATCTGATGATAAAATATATCACATTGTTGACAGAGATCTGTATGAAACAAATTATACATCATTTGATGATTACTTTTCACATGAATTGCAAATCACTTTAAATACCATTTCAGTACATATTCAACAAAATAAACACATTTGTAGTAAATATTACAATAATGCCTTAATTGTGACCTTAATATCTTGAGTATTGAATTGATTATTATTATTATGTTTAATTATAGAAACTCACGAAAAGTTGAATAATTCAATATTATTTGAAAAGTCATTTGATGTAATAAATAAGCTTGGTGAGGGTGGCTATGGACAGGTATATAAAGTTCGAGATAAATGTAACCATAAATTATATGCAATAAAGAAATGCCAATTAAATGGTAAATATATTGTATTAAACTTTCAAAATTATGATAATTTTTATTTTATTTGGACATTTCTACAGGATTGACAGAAAAAGAGAAACAAAATGTTTTGAATGAAACGCAAAATCTTATGAAACTTCGGTCAAAGTTTGTGATTATATACTACTATTCATGGATTGAATGCAATTGTCTTTACTTTCAAATGGAGTTATGTATCGATAATTTCAACAATGTTTTGGAAACTAAGAAATCATTGTTTAATGAATTGATGATTATTTCTGAGTTTTATATATCGTTTCATATATTTCGTGAACTCACAAAATGTATGCGATATTTGCACGAAAATCATATTATTCACAGAGACCTCAAACCGGATAATGTGTTGATTACACGTAAAGGGAGGATAAAGTTATGTGACTTTGGTTTGGCTAAAGAGTTCCTAAATAGTGTTCCGTTTCTTATGTCTAAAGCCAAACATACGGCAGATGTGGGAACTGTTGACTATATGGCACCGGAAGCACAGACTAATGAATACAACCATTTAATAGATATCTACAGTCTATCCCTAATTGGGTCTCAAATCTTTGGTTTCAATGTAAACGATATAATCGACGGAAAGTATGAATTGATTTTTAAATAAATTCTTTTTATAAAAAATATATTAATCACTTTTATTAATATGTATAATATAACTCGTATAACCCAAAATAATATTTAACTTTTAGGATTAAAACAAACACAAAATATAACAAAGATATGAATGAATGGATGCATAAAATGAATGCATTATTAGTATCAATGAGTGTTAATAAGTATCGCAAAAATGGTTCAACAGATTGGAGGCAAAGACCCGAATGTTCGCACATTTTAATGGATGAATAAATTGAATGCATTATTGGTGTCAATGAGTGTTAATAAGTGTCGCAGAAATGGTTCAACAGATTGGAGGCAAAGACCCGAATGTTCGCACATTTTATCACAATTGCAGACATTTATTACAAAAAAACCCATTTTTGGAGTCAAAGAATTTAATTCTGTATTGAATACTATTATTGACAGAAAATATGATATATTTTACTATTTATTTATGAAAAGCAAACCGTTTTGTATATTCCATATGACTGATGGAAATATAACTAATGGTTAGATATTTATAGTTTAATATTTAAAAGTTTAAACTTTTGACATTTAAAATGTTTATGTTTGTAGATACGACTGACATTAACACAATTAACGAATCAATGTTTATAATAATTTCAAAACAATATCCTGAGTATTATGAACATTTAATTTCGCGACATGCAATATATTTGGCTAAACATAAAATATCTCAACAAATGTATTCGTTATGCAAAATTAAAGGATATTTAGGTAAGACTTATTGTAATATACTGTACTAATGTATGGTTGATATGAATGGATAGTACTTTTGAACTCTGCTTTAATACTATTTGGCATAATACCAAAGCATATTAATTCATAGAATTCATGTGAATACCTTGCTGCAAGACAATCTTATCTCTGAATACATAAATTAGGTAATGGACTATTCGTAATGTATTAAGTATTAGAAAAGTGTGAATAATATGAATAATTGAATGAAAAATTTGTTTTTAAAAATTTGAGTCCACAAACGCAAATCCATTGAACCGCTCTCACTGTAGTTCAATAGTGTGTGTCAAGTACTGAACCTATACTGTATGCCGTACTTTATATACTTTATTAAAATTTTATATGTAGTTCCCTGTTAAACAAAGGTTTGAATGTACTGGCTACAAAATTATAATAGTACCGTCTCTGGCGAGCAATTGCCATAATTTGTAAAATGTGGACATATTTAGCATAAAATATGTTAAATATGTTTATGATAATTGTTGAACTATTATTGAATTTTTCATATTCATATTTAAAACTGGTTTAACATATGGAAACTAATTTAATGTGTACATTTTATCTAGAATATTTGCCAAAGTTCCTTGAAGTTTTGTCTGAATATGCGATTAAAAACGAGTACAACTCATGGATAGAAAATAATCAGATATTTATTCAAATGAAAGTGTGTTCAGACGATGAGATTAAATTAATTTACAATGATCTGGATCAACTGTATAATAAGTGTAAATATTACTATGCTGTTAGTATTTAAAACAAACATACTTGTTCATAATTGCCATTATACCGTAGTTTACAATAAAACTTGTAAACTTATCCTTTATTCATAAATAATTTAAATTTATGAATAATCTAATTTAATTTAATAATATATAATTTAAAATAATATTAAATTGTTCATGTTACATACATTTAGTATAATTATTGTCTTTTAAATATATTCATCCAGGAAGTTATATGTAGATTATGTGACATTTATAAATAATTATTTTATTACTTTAATTATCGACTAGTAATACTTTGTACTCTAATTTTTACATGATTTATTAACATGGTTAATTTTATTTTATATTTTGCATTAATTTTTAAATATTCATACATAAGTATATATATATTTTTTGTTTTCAAATAAAAGTTTTTAATTTAATATAAATTTCCAAATTAGTTTGAAATTAAATATCTTTATATTTGGTTAGAGACATGCAATCATTCAATTAAATGTGATTTTAATGTGTTTTAATTACTTTATAAATTTTATAAATATATTTAAATTAAAATTATATAATTAATAAGTTTTTAACATAATTTTATGACTTATTTAATTATGATAATAATCCCGAGTATTTTTAATAAAATTATTAATAAAACAGTATTCGTTATTTAAATATAAATTAAAGTACTGTATAAAATAAATTTTACAAATATTTTAATAATTGTCATATATAATTTTAATGACTAAATTTTTTATAAAATTTAATTAATTGGACAATAACTACATTAAATAGACGTATAAAATAGTTTTTACCGATTTTGTCTACGACTCAACAAAAAACTTATTAAAGTTTTGCCACAATTATTTTCACGTGAACGACCTTATAATAATATAAATTAAATAATTTTTTATAATAATTCTTGAACTGAATAATTGATTTGTAAAAATATACTAAATAATTAATTGTATAAGGTCATTCTAAACCCAAAATTAAATCATAAATTGTATAAACGATTTGTTTATCTGTTTATCTAATCGTTTTAAATAATAGGTAAACACCAAGGCTAATTATACAATATAAGACGGTGTAAATAGTATAATTAATTACATACAGTGTGATAAGAAATAAGTGATAACGATTTGAAACTTGAATAACAGACCGAATATAAATAGCACCTAGACATATTATATACCAAATTAAAGCCTGAAATTGTAAAAAACATCCGAATCACTCGAATACATTTCAAGCTCTATTTATCACTTCTTGTGGTATTTTCTGAACCTCTTCTATAACGGCCTTTTTAAGGCCTGAAATTGTTGTCACTCTCCGTCGATTTAATCGATGTTTAAGATATCGCAGAAGAAGTAATCCATTTGGACCGCACCCGGGCTGTTGGGCATTCATTTCTTGGAAGGTTTGAACACCATGTCCTGCTCATTCATAAATTCCAGGGTCGATCTGGTCACGTGACTGGGGGTAAGTCGTGATGGTAAACGAAGTCGAGATTAGGAGAGTTTCTCGACATCTCGTCTTGAAAACGGCTTAAATGTGTTCTTAATATAATAATCGGCACTAATTTATGCAACAAGTTTCATTAAACGGACTGTGGTCGCACCATTAGCTAATGCAATCCAAACCATTACCGACTCCGGGAAGTGACTTGTAGTATTAGATTAGCAGGTTTTAGGACATTATTTCGGCCTCGAGTTTCGAATTTTCTTACACTTTTCATTTGTATTTTGCTCTCATTATTATAAATGGATATTAATTTCTTAAAAACATTGATACCCTTCCTCTTCAGGTACGATATGATCACATTGAAAGACCACTTCACCCTAAAAAAATCTTAATTTGTGTCCTAACTTCAGGACTCAATTTTGACAGAATTTTTACTTGAAATGTATTCGAGTGATTCGGATGTTTTTTACAATTTCAGGCTTTAATTTAGTATATAATATGTCTAGGTGCTATTTATATTCGGTCCGTTATTCAAGTTTCAAATCGTTATCACTTATTTCTTATCACACTGTAATTATTAATATTGTAGCATGGGTGTAACATTTTAATAATTTATATTTATGTGTAGGTTTCATAATATAACATATATTACTATAACTAGTGTACAGTTCAATGATTTTATATTATTTTTGTGTTCAATATTAAGTAATTTATTGTTTATTAAGATTTGAAAACATTTTTAAAAAGTTTCGCAAATATATTTACAAATTATTTGAAAACTGTCAATAATTTTTAATTAATAACATATTTTACTTGTTAATGTTTGCTAATAAACTTGGGAAATGAGTGTGAAATATAATACATCATTATTTATCGTATGATTATCTGAAACACTTGTATTGTCAAAGTGATGGCCATATGTTTAGTGGAACTACACCTTAAAAACCTGTATATGCCTGTGTTGTAGGACGATAGATGGGGCACAGGTATGTGTAGAAAAAAATAACAATAAAATCTAACATAAATTGTAAGGATAGATAAAGTTATCTTAGATAAAATTAACCAAGTGACATTCAGATAAGTTAGTCCCATTTTATATTAAACTATACGATACTTACACATGTAATTCAAAACTATAATTATTGTTTTGCATTCAATAATTAACTAGCATAATTTTTATAAATATAATATTCAATGTCACGCAAAAAACTGTAACAACTGTAAGAAATATTATATAATTTTTTATAAGTTTATTTAATGATAGTCACATGTTATAATAAGTCGTTCACGTGAAAATTTTTCTGGCAAAACTTTAATAAGTTTTTTGTTATGACTCTTAGCCAAAATCGGTAAAAAGTATTTTATACGTCTATTTAATGCAGTTCTTGTCCAATTAATTAAAATTTATAAAAAATTAAGTCATTAAAATTACGGGACAAACTCAAAGGTCAGATCAAAGGTCATAGGTCAAAATAGTTAAATACATCTTGAAGAGCAATAAATAAACTTTCATTTAAGCTATTTTTCATAAAAATCTAATTGCTTATAGAGCCAGGGTAATATAAAATGTGACAGGATTTCCCATACTAATGACAAAAATTTTGGAAATGATTAAATATTAGTGTCTCAATATATGCGACCAATAGTGCTAATAATATATATGAAAGAATTTT
>CAJPVJ010001649.1:0-15584 GCA_905397405.1 Oppiella nova | reverse complement strand
TTTACTCTCAAACTATTGACAACTTTTTTGTGTCAAAATATTGTTTGTAAAAGAAATTATGTATTCATTTGAAGTTTTAGTAAAAGTTTTGAAAGACTCTTTGAAATTAATAGTATTTAAATATTAAATTTTTACAAAAAGTTTTTAGTTTTAAAACTGGTTTTTAATTTCAATGTAAATTTGTAGACAATATATGAGTTTAAAAGCAGTAAAGTTAATGCAATGACACAAATGGTTTACAAAATATAACACATTTACGCCATTAAAATATAATTTTTAACGAATTTTACATTTGAAATACTATTTTGAAGCATGAGATTTGTTATGAAATTGATAAATCCTTCAAAATTAATATTGAATTTTATTTTCAAACTCGTTTTTGTGACTTTTAAATTATTCATCAAATTCAAACTTTAAATAAGTTATACTGTATTTACAGTATCATTGAGTTTAAAAATTTCAATAAAGTTTGTGTGACATTTTTATCGATTAATAATTACTTGACTTATTTTTGTTTGTTTTATTAATCAGTTTAGAAAGCATTTAAATTTTTGATTTACTGCCAATTTTATCATTGGTTTCAATGATTGTTTTTTAACCACAAAATATTAATTGATATAAAAATAAAACTTTAAGTACAATAGTTATTTGAACACATAATTCTTTAAATATTCTGTAACTACTCTAACATTTATTCATAGACTAAATGAATTATTTTAATTTATTACAAAATAAAAACAAAATATTTGAATAAAATGCAAATTCAACACAATTCCGACATCAGTCCAATGAATGCCATATCAATGGATGCCTTCCTATGAGATGAACTCAATGTCGAGGACCTCTAAGAAGAGGGAAAACTTCCCAAACATTACTCTTTAAACTATTATTCACAAAATATTAGACCATTGCGTGAGTTCTTTGACATCACTGTAGACACGACTTAAACGCTACACAAGTTATGAATCATAAATCAATGATTGAAATGAGGCCTAATTTATATGATATTAATTCAATTATTTTGACCCAATATTTATAGGTTTCATATCACACTCGGCGTCAAAGAAACAAATCTCTTTCATATTCACTGGATTTCTTAAAAATGAGACTTTTCTGACAAAAACCATTTTGATGTGGTATCACGTTTAGGTGCACTTTTCTATGAGGTTAACCCTTTTACATGCAATTTGTAAATTATAAAGTATTATAAGTCTAATAACTTTTAAATAAAGTCATAACAGGCTTATGTCTACTCAAATGCCAAACACATAATAGTAGTGGAAATGAATGAAAAGCTCTGTTCCCTACAAAACACTGTTATTGAAAAATACAAAACGAATGATAGAATTAAAGTTAGTTTTGTTGAACACAATATCAGTTATAAACATTATTCAGATGTAGTGCTCAATCAATGGGTGGGATGTGTTGAGCAGTTTATGACCTATTTTTGTCTTTTTAGGTTATCTGTAGTGATGTCTGTAGTCTTCCATAACTCGTTAACTCTTGGGATGTGATTCACTTAAACAATGTCTGAGTCTTCCAGAACCGGTCCAAAGAGATGAAGTGCCGGCAGTTTCTGCTTATGAATTGCAAAATAAGACGCTATTCTTGTGAAAGTTGCCAGTCTTCAAGACTATCAAATACTTACCACAGGTCTGCAATGAATTTTGATAATGTTTATGACATATTTGTATAATTTTTGTATTTAAATACTGATATTATTAGTGTGCAATCGATACAAATGAGATTTTACTTGAAGAAGTTTGCGATCCTTTGCTGGCGATGTCTGTTTCAAGATCTCAACGCAGTTTTATCCCATATTTATATCTATTTGTGCTTTAATTTGAAATTAATTTTTAGAATTTATAAGTCTCACGACTTCAGACAAAACTCATCAAACAATCAATTAAAAAGAAATACTTTTTTTTAAACCAACAATAGTTAAAAAGATGGGAGAGAGGGAGGGAGGGAGAGAGAGAGAGAGAGAACTTCTTTCAATAAATGTGTAATACTTTCGCAAATTTATATAAAATTTGCAGCAATTTATTTAATACTTGAAAATAAACAAAAAACTAATTACAGATTTATTTCAAAAGGACTATTATTACGGAAAAACATCTGCTAATTATAATAATATACAGTATTGTATTATATTGAATGCTAATAAGAAGTTGAATAACTGTTATTGAAATGAAAATGTGTTAAATCTTTTTAGAGTTGCATATGTATTAAGACATGTGGAGATATTATTATTATAGAATATGATTGAGTATAAAGTCTGCCTCTTTTGGAAATCCCGTCAAACTGGATGTACCACTTGTGATCCAATCCCATACCCAACACAAAAACATTGAATAACAGCTATATCTGAATAAAAGTTTTCTTCTATAGGTCACTACAACAGTATGCAATCAGTAGATTCACTGTTACATCTGAATAAAACATTTAGTTTAAGACTTTATGCTGTATTGCCTTAAAACGAATTATTTGTTTAATATTTCATTAAAAACAAAATAAGCATTATTGTTCGTATCAATTATTCTATGTTTCACTCATGAGTTTGAAATCAAGACGATCTCCCCCTCCACAAGAAGTAAGTGTCAAACGATTACTTTCATATGAAATATCAGTGAAATGCTAGAGAAGTGCTACCCTTGAAGGCATAGGAAGAGTGCATTTATGTAGAGATTCACTCGATTTGTAAGTTTATGTCTTAACCTCAATTTCCATAGCATTACGACAAGAATGGAAGTGCAAGTTCTTCATCGGAAAACAGGTTAATTGTATCACTCATGGCATCCAATAGTTCACTCTCTAAACGGCTAAATATAATCACAATTCTGTTGACAATCGGACTCTTCGTAACATTATTCAACTTTTATGGATTAAAGCGATTAGAAAGCGATCGCTTGGATTCACTCACATATTCTGTCAGCGAATTAGTCAAACCAAATGCAAACACTGAGTGCCAAATACCAGACATCAGACCCATTGCTTGGATATCAGGACAAAGAGTATAACAATTATTTTAAAACTTGAAAAGAGGTTATAATTATATTACATAACAAAAAGATTGAAGCAGGTTATTTGGATCATGTCATCGAAGTGTTTGATAGACTCGGATATCAGATCACTTATAATGGTTCTGATGGTGATTGGGATGTGCTTTGGTCTCACGAATACCCGTTTATGAAAAATTTCCTGCCTCATCTCAGACCATATCAAAGAGTAAGTCTTTTTAATTAAATTCTTATGAAATTTTTAGTAATTTTGAGTTTAAAATTAATTTTGGTAAATTAATTTTACCAAGACCAGTCATAAGATTTATGGTAGACAATAACTAATAATATCTAAAAGTCTGCCTAATTAAAGGTGAATAATGCTTTAACATTGTGAATAGTTTTATTTTTTATTTAAACTTTTGTTTTTACTTACATCATGTCCTTCAAGTAATCTACACAATAATTGAAGTAGTTTATATCATATAAATTTTATTATAAAATAAAAAATTAATCCAATGTTATTTTTAAAATCTAACTACAGGTCAATAAATTTCCCGGCTCAGGGTTCATCACAAACAAAGTGAATTTAGCCACTTCTCAACTCAAACATATTCCTCAGGCATTCAATCTGCCGTCAGAGAAGGAACAGTTCCTTAAACATGTGAGTCATACCTATAGGTGCTCTCAAATAATAGGATAAAACTGATGAGTTGTTTAAAGGCCAAAGAAAACCCCACAAAATTATGGGTTCAGAAGGATAGTAATCACCGGGGTATACGAGTTCTGGACTTAGATGCATTGAATTTGGAGGCATCAGGCACATTTGTTCAGGAGTACATTCAGAAGCCGTTTCTTATCGATGGAAAGTAAGTACAGTATAATTGCCCTCATTTTCTATTCATTACCATTTGAATAAATTCAATGTCATTACTATTTTTTAAAAAAAAATCTATTTCAATTTGCTGATAAAATACCGTAAATTTTATTGAATTCGATAAAAATAAGTTTTAAACATTGATTTGACAGAAAGTTTGATATCGGACTCTACGTGACAATGACTTCAATAAACCCATTGCGAGTGTATATCCTGGATCACGAAGCATTACTTCGATTCTGTGCCCGACTTTACTATCCATTCAATAGTACTGATTTGAATTCATATGTTGTTGGCGACGACTACACCCCAACCTGGATGGTTAGCCAGCCCTTCATTATTGCAAACTTTTAACTTGGAATTTATTTCCTCGTTATAGATGCCTTCGCTTAGAAAATACTTCATTGATCTGAATCTCAATATGAAAGAGACATTCAATGCATACCTGAGATCTCTAGGAAAAGATCCGAATTTTGTTTGGAAACAAATTGAAGACTCGATTAAAACAGTTTATTACGCCAAAGAGGAACAGATGCTTAAGTTGACGGACAACTTTGAGACCACCAGGTTCTCAACGAACATCTTATTCATAATTAATTGTTATCATTAAACCCATTCTTACATCCAATTGATAGACACTTCTTCGAAATGGTTCGCTTCGACTTTGCTTTAGATGAAGACCTAAATGTATATCTAATGGAAGCCAATATGTCTCCCAATTTATCGTCGGCTCATTTCGCACCCAATAAACTAATTTACGAACAGGTCATACAAACTTAAAGTCAATTTTTAGAAATAGTAATTATATGACTATTTTTAACATTTCAGGTGATATTCAATTTATTATCACTGGTAGGAGTGGCCCGAACTCTGAACACCCGCACGTGGCCTGATATGAGTCCAGAGTACTATAATATGATGGTCACCACCAAAGAGATGTCCGTTAATGAAGAGCTCTGTGCCGGTGCTGAGTGTCACTTGTCGTGCAAATCAAGTGTATGTGATGTCTGTTATCATTGTCTAAAAGACGAGCAAAAATTAGTGCTAAAAGATGCAGTTTTGGAGCAAAAATCCAAATGGAATGCAAAACGACTGATCCCTTCGACATCGGATGTGGACTCGGATCTCATGACAAGCGATACAAATAAACATCACTTGAAATGGTTTAGAGGAAAGTGTCAGCAAAACAAAGAGTGGTGCAATTGATTCATGTGTTTACTGGTTATACAAATAGAATTTAATTTATTTAAAAAACACTATATTTCTAAAGAAATACTGTATAAAAAAGTTTTATAAAATAAATAACTGATAGAATAGAAAATGATTACAAATAAATAAATATAAATACAATGAGATTCTCGTGGATTCATAATAAAGACTATTTTGAACACTTCGTTATAGGTTTGGGAATCTTTGAGGGAATTGAATGAAAACCATTCATATTATGGCTTCGAGGCAAACATTTTGAGACTGAATTAGAGTTATAATGACTACGAATGAGTTGAGGTAAAGAAGACTTGGGTTTCATTGAATCCTTTTTCACAGAATTCAATACACTATTGACGACTGAATTGTTGTTTACTTCGATCACCGGCTTATTGTTTAGTGAGCTATCAATTGTCAACTGAATAAACTCTTCCACCAATACTTTCAATTCTTCCTCTTCCATATGATTGTCTAAATTCCTGTCCAACTCATCGACCAATTGATTGATTGAATCGATGACATCGCGATCTCTTTCAGAGGACAGCATCTCTTTGAACATGTCTTTCGTTTGTGCGATTCTGACGCTAAGCTCTGGACTCTTAAGTAAAGGCTTCAATGTTTTTAAACATTTGCATACATTTAGTCTAATATTTGGCACTTTGTCGGTGCGAAGACTTAGTAAAGGCTCCAAAAAATAGGAAATAAATATATTTTCATCACATAATTCAATGATAATATAGCAGACGTTTATAAATAGCATTCTTTGGGACCAACTTTGACCACAACATAAAGTGGTGACAAACCACTGGTAAATATTAAATACTTCGGATAGAACCGGTAGATTAAGAAATAAAATTAGCAAACATCTAGACGTCTCGATTCGGGAAGGAATAGGTCTCTAAATATTGATACAGAAAATCACAATAAGTTATAAAAATGTTAAATTAAATTCATGTCAAATAATACGAACAGATGTGAGAATCCTATTGAGAAGTAATGGCAAGAATACTGTTTGAACGATATTGACGGGAAAGTGTACCAAAACTTGGATCAGATTTTCGTAGAATTTAATCTGTAATCTCCAGTCGAGGTTAAGACAAATTGTATTTTCACATCCAATTAAGTTTTGTATTAAATCGACAAATAACTCATTCTTTAAAAACAAACAAAAATGAGTTAATATTTTCTACAAAAATGTTTTAATCAAATGAATACCTTTTTGTCGATTGGCGTCGATTTGATTGTATTGATGAGAATTGTAGCCAATGAAGGGGACAAGGCTTTAATCACAATAATATTTCGTTGACTCATTAGTTTGGATAACTGTGGGTATAGTACGAATGGATTCTTCATAAGAATACAGATCTCATTGAACACAGAGCTTATGGCTCTGATAACACTGATGTCGAGATCACAGCAAAGAAAGTTGAGAATAGAAAAGAGCGTATCGTTTGAACCATAGATTTGCAGCAAAATCTATAGCACAGAAAATTAAATCACTGATTAAGACATGAATTGTTAGGGTTGAACACAAGTCTTACGGGGAAATAGACGGCTAGAAGGGTCCGGCATTGAGCGTCTCGTTCGGTAAACTTTGAAACTTTTGGCTCCATTTGGAAGTCATTGGAAATTAAGAAGACATTGCAGTAATAGTCGAGAAACCATTTCTCACGCGAAATCACATTCTTTGGCAAAGTTTGACACAATTTTGCGAAATTCATGAAAATAAAGCTCAGGGAACAGTCGTTCTTCACGAGAGCGAAATCAAAGATTGAGATAATTTGCGGTAAAATTATCTGTTTATTAAACTCGTCGTCAAATTTGGGGATCAAATCAATGAGCGACTCCACGGACGCGACTGTTGGACAAAAAACACAACAATTACTATGTTTTTAACGTTAAAATTGTTTTCTTAAATATGATAGAAATGAAGATTACTTCTGACGATGAGTTCGCTGTCGTTCGTCAAATCCATGAGTTTCGGCAGAATTTGTGTCTTAATTGTCTGCAAACTAATCAAACAAATCACTCAACATTTGGGTCACAAATGGATTGATAAGAAAAATACCTAAAGTTTTGCGACAAAACAAACATTTGTCTGGAGATATGGGCTCTGATGGAGGGCTGCAAGTTCTGCAAACTAATCAAACAAATCACTCAACATTTGGGTCACAAATGGATTGATAAGAAAAATACCTAAAGTTTTGCGACAAAACAAACATTTGTCTGGAGATATGGGCTCTGATGGAGGGCTGCAAGTCTTGGCACAGGTATTGCACTAACGGTAGGATTCGGTCCATAAAAACGCGTTCATTAAGACGTCGACTCAGTTTGGACACCATATGACAACTGAACTCACGGTTCGCCACCGACTCGCTTCGGGTCTTATCGGTGGTCATCCTCAGCACATCCGACAGCATCGACTCGTTTATCACATTATTGTCGATCATGTCCAACAAGACATAGTTCCAGACGTTGCACTTGTCTGCGAACGCCATTCAAAGCATTAGTCATTAGTCTAAGCAATCAATGGATCAAATGGTGACCGACTGATACCTGGATTGTTGGACACTTTGGCCACCAGTGTGTAGAAGAAGTCATTGAAAGACAAGCGATTCTTCAGATCATTCACTTCCTCTATTTGGTTCACTTGATTGCCAATCAATGGGTGACTCAAAGCCAAGTGATTGTTGTCATTATCTTCAGTGTTATCATTGACTGACATCTTATGTATAAATACAAGACAAACACAATTCAACACTATTTACACAATTATTATCACATTTTTTGGCAAATGTTTGCTATATTTGTCTCAAAATTGGTTAAATCATTGACAATAGTATTGCGAAAACGTTTACATTATTATGAGATTATATGAAACTTTCAAAAAGTCATACAAATATGAAAACAATAGAAAACTGAGCGAAACGTTACAAAAGTGATCAAAAAATGTGCGTTTGTTTGACATATCACTGAATCACTCATTGGATCAGCGATTGGATTGTCATTTGATGTCAATTTGCAAACATAACTGTAATCGTTATGCGCTATTGACTCATATATGCGGCTATACTGTACTGTCGTCTATAGGTATTGCGTTCGGGGCTCTACTTAACACTCCATAAACACAACACGTAATGCAAAAAGTTATGCATTTTGTGTACATATGACTTACAGTCGGGTTAAGACAGCATTACATAGAAATCAATGCATTTTTTTATACAAATATTTTTTCTTTAAACTTCAGATTAAAAAAGTTTTAAAAAGTTTTGATACGATATACAGGTATAAAAATGCTAGAAAAGAGTGGTTATAATGAATGGCATGAGAGTTGAGGCGATAAGAGAAAGACAATAATTGTTTGTCGTATTGAAATATAAGGCAAACATAGGATTAAAAAAGTTTTTTGTGTGAAACGAAAACTGAGCCCAAAATTACAGACAAGTCTATGGTTTGGATACGCATTAGGTCTCAGTTTAATGTGTTGTTGTGTTTCGCCATTCATTTCCCATTGAAAGGCATTAGCATTGAAGGCATCACTGAATGCATTGAATCGACTGTAGGTTTGGGGAGCGCTCGCAGTGTTTGTCTCTCTCCCTCTCTCTCTCTCCCTCTCTCTCTCCCTCTCTCACACACATATCGACTGTATATTTACAGTACATATCTGTGTATGTATTGTATGTATTGAGAGGTGAACTCAAAAATAAGGGGAAAAATGTTTCGCCAATTCGTTCACGCATTCAATGGTTGAGTGTTTTCCCCAAAACCGTACTCTTTGTTACACTTTCCACAAAATGGCCGACACTTCCACTGCACTCCGAGTCATTTGATCACCACTTCTGTCACCACAACTGATCCACGCCATCATTGCGAGCATATATCGCTGTGTTTTTCATATATCCTGATTGCGAGGCCTCTGCCAAGTGGTGATCCCTTCAATGGTTTGACGAAAAGACTGCAAATCTGGTCACTAATGGATACAAATCTTTTATAACAAGACTTTTAATTCAATTGATTTGTGCGTTCACTCAATCCATTGAGTGGTTGTTCAGCCAAACGTATTATCCATATCTGTATTGTCTGTTCACTGGACATCAACACTAAGAGAGACAGAGAGAGGAATGTCTTCGACGTCGACGACCACCTCCTCATCCCGTTCTTCGAGACCAATGAAGAGATCGCGTAAAAAGACGATTAAAGGTGTTTGCGATGCCATGGATGAGACCAAATGCGAGACAATTAATGGTAAATATCCCTCACATATGTTGCCGATGTCATCAATTGACTGATTTTAACCATTTTGATGTCATCTGCAGATGAGTTATCATTAATTGGGAACAAGTCTTCGTGTGTTTCGCCACAATCGCCGTCATCTTCATGTGTGAGTCCACTGCTGTTCGGATGCCATCACTCGCCATACGATTTACGACGAAAGTTGTCGCCAATCCATGAGTCCGTGTCAGTCATATTGCACTCATCGTTGGCCACCACTTGTGGCACCACTTCATCCACATCTGCCTCAACAATACCTCCGTCTTCTTCGTCGTCGTCTTCGAGTTGTTCTTCGAGTTCGAGCTCTTCCTCTTCGTGTCATTCAAACGCATCGTTTTCTTTACAATCGATGAATTGCAAGAAAAGGCCAAAAAAATCCAATTATCACCACATGAATGAAGGTCTGTCGCAATCCATTGGCGCGTCAATTGTGGACACAATTTAACCCGTGTTTTGATCCCAGGTTTAGGAACGGCTGCACTCTATCTGCTGTACGAACTGCCAGACGAAGTACTTCTTACGATATTCTCTTACCTTTTGGAACAAGACTTGTGTCGAGTATCACAAGTCTGTAAGCGCTTCCACACCATATCAAACGACTGTGAATTATGGTAAGTGTTGGCTAATTGTGTGTCCGATTGCTTTGAATTAACGGTCGGTTTGTGTGCTTTTAGGAAAACTCTTTACCATAATGTCTATGAATATGATTCACCGCTCTTTCACTCGAGTCTATGTAAGTTTGAGTTCATTTCGTACGACGACTGCGAACTCGAGAACCCATGGAAGGAGTCTTTCAAACAATTGGTCCGTCCTTTGATCACATGTACACATGTATTGAATCTAACGGTGTGTCTGTGTCTGTCATTTAGTATCGAGGGGTTCACGTGAGGCCCGGATATCAGGAGCAGTTTGAGGCAAACCCGGAGCGATATAAGGGTCGGAATATAACATATTTCGATCGCATAGAGCAGGCGTTCACGTACTCCGAAGAGTTAGAAAATTCGTTTAAATATAGTTTGCCATTAAATATACACACAAATGTGTACTCAATTGGCAGTAATTAGCGCATATTTTCTATGCTAATGATTTAGCATTGACTTTGTATGATAGTATCAGGGTTATGGTTACGGTTATTGGTGATTGCATATGCATGTGTTCGTGATTGCAAACTCATGGCACTGACCATAGCATAACCATATGATATGATATGTGGTGATAGGTTGACATGACTGGCATAGCTGTGCCATACCCTCATCCCCTTAAGATGCTATCAATGCCATAGCACTGAACCCAATGTCGACTCATTCACCTCCGATTCAGGTCTCTCTCCCATTACAAGTCCTTTATAACCATCTGTTATACCGTTCCTCTCAATTGTGTTTGCAATACATTTAGGTGTATATCATATCATATCTACTGTTTGTTGAGTTCATTGCTGATAATAAGCGTTCAATTATATCAATACCTGTATTCAAACAAACATTACATACAAATGATTGTTGCAATGGTTGGATCAGTTGAGCATTGATTTAGACGTCAATTCATTGCACTTATTTGCAAATGTATGTCTCAAATGCAGTCATTGTGTGATAGTATGTATGAAATGGTGAGCTATTAATTCATTTATGCCAATTGTGGGCAAATGAAGCCAAAGTTGACCCACTTTTACAACTTATAGCAAACTTCAAACTTACCGTTCATATGGAGATCAATGTTCGAGCAGATCGTTCAGATCGTTCACCCAACCCAAGTCACTGCACTCAGCCCTACAGCTCACCACTCGGGCACACCATTCCACACACAGTCTCTCTCTCTCTCTCCCTCTCTCTCTCTCTCTCTCTCTCTCACCTTTTGAGAAGAGAGTCGGGTTTAAAGACATCACATGTTATGAATAGTGTTATATATTCATGAAAGACCACTTTTATATTGTATTAATTTTAGTCTGTATTTAGAAATGCATTGAATCAGTGATCTATTATTAAAAGCTGTGTTGACCTCGTGTTCGGTGCTCTACCACTGTCTCCGGTCCTCACTCTCCCGCTCTCTCCCCGACTCTCTCACTCATTCACTCACGTATCAAATGAATCAATGCTTTGCCAAACAATTCATCATTTTTTTGCATATGACGTGAGAATATGAAAATGTGTCCAAACCTTATGGTGAGACATAAAAATATTTAGGAGTTCTTGGCCTCAGTTTACACTAGTTTTGGTGAAGTGTTTGTCCGACACATCTCAATGTCAACAGTGAATCAGATTTAAGAATATTTTCTCGTTTTCATACATATCTCAGTGTTTAATGAATTGAATGTTTGAATGTTTCCCTTAGAAGTGGATGTCTTTGAAAGCATTGATAAAACACTTTATTTATTGCTTACTCTTGAAAACTGGTAGCAAAACCACATTTTTGTTGCTTTTTATTCATATGTGTTCTTGAAATTCAATGCACTGAGAGGTGGACAGCCCTAAGCTCATTGACTTTAATGAACTATAATACCATACCTGTGACAATGCAATGACATCCGACTTATTTGTTGTGTTTATGTCTCAGAAGTAAATACCAGAGATTACGAGCGCTAGTGGTTGTGATCCAGTGGTCGTAATCGCTTTGAACCTCACTTTTCGTGGAATCCGGAGTCCGACAAATCGCCCAAAAACGGAACCGACTCCGGGCAACAGTAGCAGCAGCAGTGGTGGCAGCGCTAACAGCGGAGGTTGTGGTAATATCAACAGCAGCAGCAGCACCGGTATGGCCGTATCGCGCGCCCCATCGCCGCCGCCCACCAATGAAGCCAATACTCCGGTGGCCGAGAGTTGGTGTTACACTCAGGTGAAGGTGATTAAGTTCTCGTACATGTGGACGATCAACAACTTCAGCTTCTGTCGCGAGGAGATGGGCGAAGTCCTCAAGAGCTCCACCTTCTCGGCCGGTGCTAACGATAAACTCAAATGGTATGTCACATGCTCACCCCTATGTCTACATGTCTACCCTATGTCCACATGTCTACATATCCCTCGTCTTCCCACTTCAGGTGTTTACGAGTCAATCCCAAAGGGTTAGACGAAGAGAGCAAAGACTACCTGTCCTTATATCTACTGCTAGTCTCTTGCAATAAGACCGAAGTGAGGGCTAAATTCAAATTCTCTATACTTAACGCTAAGAGAGAAGAGACCAAAGCTATGGGTAAGTCATCGATAGTCGCTGTCTAGAGATGCCATCATAACTGACGCTACTGTTGCTATTGATATCACAGAGAGCCAGAGAGCCTACCGGTTCGTACAGGGAAAGGACTGGGGCTTCAAGAAGTTTATTAGAAGGGATTTCCTATTGGATGAGGCGAACGGTTTGCTTCCCGACGACAAACTCACTCTCTATTGTGAAGTAAGTGTTGATTATATATATATTGTCGTGAATTTGATGACTCATTGTATGGTTGTGTTTGTGGACGGGTAGGTGAGTGTTGTGGCCGATTCAGTCAACATATCGGGTCAAAACAATTCAATACAGTTTAAGGTTCCGGAGTGTCGTCTCTCCGATGATCTGAGTATTCTATTCGAGAGCCAAAAATTTAGTGATGTTTTACTAGTGGTAAACGGACGCGAATATTATGCACACAAAGCCATTCTCGCGGCCCGATCTCCAGTCTTCGCCGCTATGTTTGAACACGAGATGGAGGAGAAGAAGCAGAACAAAGTGGAGATCACAGACATGGACCACGAAGTGCTCAGAGAAATGCTGCGATTCATATACACCGGCAAAGCGACCAATTTAGAGAAAATGGACGCCGACTTACTGGCGGCCGCTGACAAAGTGAGCCATCATTTGTCATTTGTGTGCCATTGAGTGCATGATCTGATTGTGTGTCTCATTTGTTGACTGATAGTACGATTTGGAACGACTGAAAGTGATGTGTGAAGAGTCTCTCTGTTCCAACTTATCGGTGGAGACGGCGGCAGAGGTGCTGATACTGGCAGACATGCACAGCGCCAACCAATTGAAAGCACACGCCATTGAATACATCAATACGTAAGCCATGAATGATTGTCATGTTAACGATGTACTGGTTGTGTAACGATGTGTTGTATGGTTGCAGACACGCCACAGACATAATGGAAACCCAGGGCTGGAAGACAATGATCAACAGACAGCCCCATCTCATAGCAGAAGCGTTTAGAGCGTTGGCCACACAACAAATGCCTCCAATAGGTCCGCCCCGTAAACGGATTAAACAGTCTTAAGACTTTGTGAAACGTTAGGTTTATTACAATTATTAGAGTATTGAGTGAATGAAAGCCATGAAAACAGTTAGAACTGATAGACTCTAACCAACAACTTCTTGCACCAGTAGTTCTTCCCTGTGCTCTACAACTTGTTTGATGTGAAGTGAACTTATTATTGAAATGAATGCCTTCTAAACCAGTGGATAATCAATGAGACGACTGGTCCGCAAGAGTTGAGCCCACCTTTTCATACGATTTATTTTGGAAACAAGTCTTAAACTATTTTACAAACAAATCCCTCAAAAACTATGTTTAAAGTGATTCTTGAAGATCTCGTGTTTATGTGAAACAAACTGCAATCAAATATACATATATTTATCGATCAGACAATTGTCAACAGTTTTTTGTAAATGACATCAAATTATTTGTTCATTAATTCACATTCAATTGCATTAAGACTTCATCGGAAATGTCTGTCAATCACTGTCGCATGTCTTACGGTGGGATCGATTCATAACTTAATTATTGATATTATAATTAAAGCACAAGCGATGAGATGCCGCGTAAGACAAGCGATTAATTTATAAATTACTGTCAACTCATACCGATTTGATGTTTCTATCATTGATTCAAATATTTGATGTATTAGTTATGCAAATATTGTATAAAACGCTACTATTATTGCAAACAAAACAACAAATATTTGCTGAGAATATAAGTAATACCAGTGAACACCCAAAACAGACCTAAACTCTTATTATATACAATAAGTTATGTATTAATTAATTCAACCATTGATATGAAATCTTGATTTAAATTTTATGTTATTATAATATTTAAGTATATATAGTCTAAAACTAAACTAAATTTAAGCCAAAGTATTGCGAATCGACTTTATTTAAACTGATTTCATAGTAAATTGAAACTCATTTTATTAATTGAACGCTTTTTATTTAAATTGTCGACCAATAAGCACTTAAATGATGCGCTCATTCATTCATTGATTCGTCAAAATCACTGCCAATTCATATGCGGTTTGAATTGGTGGCACAGCCTCACCATTACGACCTCAAGTCACGGCAACACATGTTGTAATATATAGTATTTGTGAATACAGTATTTGTTTCATTTGATCCCAATTCAGTTATCGCTAGCCATTCAATCAATTAATAAATGTCAATATAGTTTCATAGCTTTAAGTCCACAACGAATTTATAATTTTTTTCTCAATATATTTTTTTATAACAAATTGCAGTATTTAATTGGTGGTGTAAAAGGTTTATTTGTAAATATCACCGGTGATACATTATACTAATTGTTTTACGTAAGTACTTGTATTAGTTATACTGTCAAGTAAGTTATGCGGAATAATTATTCGCCATTAATTACCAAAAGGTCAACAAATGCTAAATGCTATCAAATTAAATATTAAAGCATTTAGCTGGTTACAGTATTATGATAATTTGTTATTCAGTTTGGATTTCTTGGAATAATTATATTAAAAATACTCTCAATTCTTTAGCAGTTGTTTACTTTTGACAACTTTTAACATAAATATTTATATGACTTGCAAATTGGTTTAACCGTATATTTTTGCATTCTTTCATCTTTTCTATCAGTTTACAAGTTTTGTTTCTATATAAACAGGCAGTCAATTGAAAAGTAGTTTTTCTTAAGAATACTGGTACTGTATATCAATTCTAGTCAATAAGTTATTGACAATAACATAATTTATTTCAATATACCGTAGTTGTAGTATGATTAGCTATTCTTAGTAAGTTACATACATTTAATTACAATCGCATATTGGCAAATAAGTTTGAATTATTATATAAATTATTTTAAAACTTCTTATATTAAACAATAATGCATTTAAAACAATTCTTTAATGCAATGTTACAAAAGTCTGGAAATTACAGGCAATTAATTAAACACTAAAAGACAGGTTTTCTCCCTTAAACATACATTTGACGACAAATTCAATGTTTATTTCATTAAATCTTCATTTGA
>CAJPVJ010001648.1:0-15590 GCA_905397405.1 Oppiella nova | reverse complement strand
CTAATGAATGCCAGTTGTACTCAATTAGCACTGCATTGAATAGACAAAACAAGTTGTAAAAAGTGTTACACCCCTTACCAGTTCACGCGAATTATATGATGTCATACTATACTTTCGCAACCACTTCTCCACCCCCTCCCCTCCCCCTCCTATACACACAATACATGGGTGCAAGGCATTCAAAAGTTGCCGCAAAACTTCTCAGATTTTAATCAAAAGTAAGTGTTTAGTATAAAAATACACGACCAGTGCTAAGCTATAGTGCAGATTCTGTATGATATTCATATCAGTATATTCTTATATCACATGAGAGCACCAGTAGCTACAGTACTGTACGTGGGGACAGTTAGACTTATGTTACATAGACTCGCATATGTGTAATCCCTATGCAATCAGTCATAAGATATCTAGTGGAAAAAATATACATCACTCGTGATAACCAAATATACAAACATATAAGTTATGAATTGATTTGAAAACTAAATTTTATTAGAAAATATTTATTCGCCTAATAATATGCCCTAAATTTACATATTCTTAGCTAAAAATAAAATTCTCAACATTTTTTGCTTAAAAACACATTTAAATGCATAAATAATTTAGTTTTTCGTATATAATTAATACAGGAATAAAAATTAAGTTATTATATATTACTCATATTACGGAATCAATTCAATTGGATTAATATTTAACCATAAAAAACAAAATACAATAATTATAATAATTAAAACATAACTAATAGTAGACACACATCAACGCCCATAGGGGGGATCATTGGGTATATTATAATAGTTATTGTATAACCGTTTGCCTAACATGTAGACCATGCCCAGGGTCAGTGTGCCGACGGCCATACCCTGCGCGGCCACTCGCAACTGGATCAGGTACAGTGATACAGGCATATCGCCCCGGTATTTGAAACGGTAGGCGCCGTACAGTACAGCGCCGGTGAAGCCAGTCATCGCTGTTTGGTTTCAAACAAACAGATAATTAGACATTAATTGACAATCAATTCAACAACTCATCCATTAAGACAATGAATGGTCGCACACGAAGACACTGATGGTATCAATGATCAGCCGGTGATAGTGTCTGTAGAGTACGTACCGATCGGGAAGAATGGGTTGTCTTTTGCCTTCCGCGAGAGCTTCTCCGACTGCGTCTCCTCGGCGTAGAAGTCGTTTGGCGTCCGTTGTGGTGATCCCGAAGACATGGTTGCGGTCATTGACTGATCCGATGGGTTGTGAGCACGTGTTGTGTCGGACAGTGGGCTCGCGATTGATTTAAATGTGTAGTGAATTGATGTGTAAATTGCATTCAATTCAAGGCTAAGCCGTAACACTCGCTGAGAGAAAGTCACACATTTATGATGCAATTATAGGCGCTATTCATACAATACGTTACGTGCGCTCCAAGCATGTGCTCCTGACATAGGAATCCATTCTAAAATACTGTACTCGACTATAGCGGGGGTAGCGTTTGAGATAATATCAGTGACTCGCATCTAAAATGCATTACATATTTGTGTTGAAGGGGAGTGAAGGGGTGTCTGAAAGCTTAACATATAATTTCACACACAATATGTGAACAGATTGTATTTTGAAAACATTTTGCTCACGATTTTGAACACAAGATAAAAAACTTTTAAATTAAATCAAGCGATGAATTAACGCCGTGACCGTCACCACCAACTGATCCACCCGTCGATTATCATCCACCACTCGTGAGGGAGACAATGCCGGACGTCGTGGTGACCAACGCCGAGCTGAACGCCGACTTCCTGAACGGGTTGGCGGCGAAGTACTGGTCGCCGACCACCGCTGGCAAGTGGTCCCCATATGACCACAACCTCGTCAAAGACATCTACAACAACGAGATCCGCGGCGACGGGTTTCAAGTGAAGCGAGTGATGATGGGTTGGCGGCGAAGTACTGGTCGCCGACCACCGCTGGCAAGTGGTCCCCATATGACCACAACCTCGTCAAAGACATCTACAACAACGAGATCCGCGGCGACGGGTTTCAAGTGAAGCGAGTGATGATCTTGGAGTTGAGTCAATACCTGGAGAACTACTTGTGGCCCAACTATGAGCCGCAGTCATCGTCGGTGCAGCACTTGATGTCGATTGTGGTGATGGTTAACGAGAAGTTTCGGGAACGCGTCGACCCGTGGAAGTGCTTCGAGACGCGGCCCGAGCTCTTTGGGCAACTGTTGACGCAAATTTCGAGACTAATGATAGGCGTCGACGGCGGCCGCGACCTGTCGTTCAAAGAGAGGACCGCTTTATTGGTGTTTATTATCCACTGTTTCAATGGCATCGAAGTCGCGGTCATTCGCGACGAGATCCAGAAGTACGTGTCGCTGAGCGTGTGGTGCAGCCTATCGGCCAAACGCCGGGAACTGGAGTTCCAGAAGATGCCGAAACTGTTGAAGTACTGGAACGCCATCCAGAAGAAGGACAAACTCCTGGACGATGGCCAGCGCCAGAGAGTGGCCTTCGAGCGGACCTTTTTGTACGAATTGATGAAACAGTTTTTCGGTTATCTGGCGCTCATTCCCGGCGCCAAACAGCAGCCGAAGCTCGACAAACGCTTCCACGATATCATCCATTATTGCGAACGCTTTCTAGAATTCATGATCGACTTGGAGTCCATTCTGCAGACGCGAAGGTTCTTCAACGCACTCATGGATGACACGCATGTCGTCATCATCTCCCGGTCCTCCAGTTTGGCGCAACGGCCGGGCAATGAGTCGAAACTCTTCGGCCAACTCTTGGAAATGCTTCGATTCTACTCAGACTTCGAGATCGACGACATGACCGGCGAAGCGATGACCGAAAAGGAGATAATGAAACGCCATTACGAGCGCATACACCGAATGCAACTCCAAGTCTTCAGACACTTCCCGGACCTCAAAGATGTGTTTATATCCAACGTGTCGGCCATAGACACGCCGGCGGCTCTTAAGAAGCACTTCCAGTCGCTGAATGACTCGGATTTAGTGAAATTGGCGGCGCTTTTAGGGTTAGGCGACGAGGAAGTGCTGAGCAAAAGCTGCGATCGGAATCTGATTCTCGAGTTGATTATCAGTAAACACGAGAGACAGACGTCGCGACTGCAGGCGCTCAACGAAATGCCATTATATCCGTCCGAAGCGATCATTTGGGACGAGAATCTGGTGTCGTCGCAGTACTTCTCGGGCGACGCCACAGACCGAGACGGGTTTGAGTTGGAGGTCAAGGAGTGTGATGTGCTGATAAACGACGCTTTGAAAGTAAACAAAGCGAACCTCAGCTGCATACTCTAGTCCGTTCTGGACCTCCTGCGGCACAGACACATGAAGCCGTGGCGCACGGAGACGGGGGGCGTGATGTTTGGCGGGTGGGCCCGGATGGCCATCGGGATCGACTCGTTCACTGTCATCGAAGTGCGGAAACCGAATTTGGGTGAAAAGCATCCCTCGAGAGTGAGGGCCGACATTGTGGTCAATCTGAACGTCCGAAAAGAGGTGAAGTGCGAGTGGGAGTCACTCCGGCGACACGACGTGTGCTTTTTGGTGACCGTACGGCCCGCGTGTCCGCCCGGAACGCCCTATAAATACAAGGAGCCATTCGTACCGCAAGTGGGCCTGACGTATGTGAGGGGCTGCGAGATCGAGGGTATGCTCGACCCTCAGGGCAAGATCCTGGACGAGACGTCGCTCGACAAACCCTTCTATAACACCGACTTCCGGACGTTAAGGGTTTGGTTGGATTGCAATCAATACAAGGAGGACATGGATAGGACTGCCGGAGAGAGCGATGAAGACATTTACGACACGTTCAACATTATCGTGAGACGTAAGCCCAAAGAAAACAACTTTAAGGCCGTGTTGGAGACCATTCGCGACCTAATGAACACCGAATGCGTGGTTCCCGAGTGGCTCCAGGAGGTGGTGCTCGGCTTCGGCGACCCGTCCGCCGCTCACTACACGAATATGGCGTCAAAACTGTCGAGTATTGACTTTTGCGACACTTTTGTCGATTACCAGCACTTGAAGGACTCGTTCGTCGGTTACGACATTCGCACAGACGCTAAGGAGTCGTCGCAATTGGTTCCGCCGTTTAAGATAGAGTTCGCCGACGAGGAAGAGGTGGACGACAAGAGCGACGCCGAGAAGGGGACGAAAAAGTCGCTGACAGTCGCGCCATACGTGTTGCCCAACAGAGGCCCGTATCTCGTGGAACAGCCCAAAAAGAATACGGTCCGATTCACGGCCACTCAGGTGGAGGCCTAATTCCGCCCGCATGTCGGCCCGGATTGCCACGACCACCCCGGCGGCCCGTGGCCGTTTTGCCTGCAGCGGCATGTCTAGTATAGTTTGTAAATGGTGTTGAAAGGGCTGGTCTCCTGTGACTAACTCACGCACTCTAATCAGGCGCTGAACGCCCTGTTCGAGAAGATAATGGCGCTCGACATCGATGAGCGCCATCTGCTTCGCTTAGGACACGGCGAGGAGTCGCTGGAGACCGACAAAGACTTCAGTCGCTACGGGCGCGTGAACTACGTGTTGGCCAAACGCATCGATCTGCTCAACAAAGTGCAACATTTGGGCCACAGTCTGGGCGTCGAGTCAGACGTGGGCTACACGTGCGAGACGGCCGGCTATTTCTACTTATACCACGTGCTGTCCCGTTGGGAACGGTATATGACTAAAGTGTCGGCCGATCGCAGTGTGGAGACGATTGAGAAGCGGTTTCCGTTTCGCGAGTTCTTCGCCGACGCCCCGCAGCCGCTGTTTACGGGCCAGTCGTTCGACGAGGACCTGGAGGTCGCCAGAGGTTGCTATCGGTATATCCGGAAGATCTTCACCCAATTGGATGAGTTCAAGGCGTTCGAGATGTTGCGGTCGGGTCTCGACCGAAGCCATTACCTGTTGGTGAGGGAGGCGAAGATCATAGCCATGACCTGTACTCACGCGGCGCTCAAGAGGAAGGAGTTGGTGTCCGTGGGCTTCCAGTACGACAACATACTGATGGAGGAGTCGGCGCAGATCCTGGAGATCGAGACGTTCATACCGTTGCTGCTCCAGAACCCGGAGAACGGCCACAATCGGCTCAAGAGGTGGATAATGATCGGCGATCACCACCAGTTGCCACCAGTCATCAAGAACATCACGTTCCAGAAGTTCTCGAATATGGAGCAGTCGCTGTTCACGAGGTTCGTCCGGTTAGGCGTTCCCACAATCGATTTGGACGCTCAGGGCAGGGCCCGGCCCTCCCTCTGCGCGCTGTATAAGTGGAGGTATAAGAATTTGGGTGATTTGGCGCACGTGTCCACCCTTCCCGAGTACCAGTTCGCCAACTCGGGTATGTTTTTTTCAGACCATGATTTGCCAAAATTTGGGCTTAATTTATGTGTTTATAAATTTATGAATAGGTTTTCGTTTTGATTATCAACTCATTAATGTTGACGACTATAACGGTGTGGGCGAGTCAGAGCCCGTCCCCTATTTCTATCAGGTATGGCACCCATTATCTCGTGGTGTTCACTGAGTTATCCATTCATGGATTCAATTGTTGTGTTTGTTATGCAGAACTTAGCGGAGGCCGAGTACGTTGTGGCGACTTTCATGTATATGCGACTCATGGGCTACCCGTCCGATAAGATAACAATACTGACCACATATAACGGCCAGAAGCACCTGATCCGCGATGTGGTGAAGCAACGGTGCGCTACCAATCCGTTCATAGGATTCCCAGCGATGGTTAGTGTCGCGAGAATTGTGTTTAAAAATGAGTTATTAATTGGATTTTAATTGTGTTTTAAGATCACAACAGTACTGTTTATGGTCCCAGTTGTCTTACTGATGTATGACGATAGCGACCACTCCTGGTTTTGACACCCTGTGTATGCGCTACACGCCGCAGATCACCACCGGGATAGCTCCCGGGCCAATCCGGAGATACTGTTCGCTCGGGTGTCGCTCTTCCAGAACTGTTACGAACTCTCGAATGCTTTCAAACTTCTGATGCAAAGGCCGCAGACTCTGCATCTGATCCCCGCCGAAGAGTATCTGCAGAGTAGCCGTAAGATCGGTGACATCACCACAGATGACAAGACACTTGTGGTCGAGAATATGCCACAAATGGTTGCATTCGTGTATCAGTTCTATCAGCAAAAGATCGACGAATGGAAGACAAGTAAACCCGAAGTATTCGAGCGATTGGTCGACAAATCCAGTGATAATACGGCCGCAGAGGACACGGACTCTAAGACTGTCGACGAGACCGCCGGCGATGAAGGTATGGGTGAAGAGAATGACGGCGAAGACGACGACGAAGGAGAAGAAGAGTTGGCGTTCGAGAAGTTGACTGAAGACGACACCGGCGCTGAAGACATCGCTGTCGACATTGAAGTGACGGCCGATCAGTGATGTGTCGAATGTTTGCTTTAATTATACATTCATTTCATAATCGATAATAAAATCATGATTTCATACGATTTTTGCACTTATTTTACTATTTAATATACTGTACTATACTCTAGTGTCTGTCCAATTGAGGCTAAGCAATACTCCCGTTCCCTCCCGACAAATTTTTATGACTCCCTATTCTTCTCGACTCAGGTCCTAAAGCTGATCGGGACTCCCGACTACTCCCGACTATTGACCGGGGTAACAAATTACTAAAATAAAATCTATTTGTTTTTTGCTTTTGAAAAGTCATTTTCAATACTTGGGTTAGAAAGTATGGCTTAGAGTTAACCTAATATTTAAAATGATACTGGTGGTTTAAAAGTTAATAGGTTTGAAATGAAACAGTCAATCGGGAGTGTGTTCGGGTGCGTTCACTCCTGAATCACATGTAACGGGACTCCCTATTACTCCCGGACTTGATTTTAACACTCCCGAAAACTCCCGATTGGACACAAACTAATGTACTCTCTCTCCCTCCCTCTCCTCCGGAGGTGTTGTCGTCAATGGATCCGATCTTTCGGGTAATGTTAACCACAACTGTCTTAAGATTGGCTGCAAAGACCTATTTTAAAAAAATATTATATTCAATGTTTTATTTGAATCAAAGCAAAGACCTATTGGTTGGACACACTTTCCCTGCGAAACACTCATGTCTTGACGCCTATTGGATACCTATGGGCACAGGTATGCAGTGCTATGTCTTCATTCACTCAAAGCATATGTGTTTCAGAGATTTAAATTACATTTCACGCCATTTATAGCCCATTCGGAACACTAGAGTTAGAGCTAGAGTTCCCAATCGAGAAAATGTTGATTCCATGAGAATCTCATTTTAATTAAACACCTAATATAATAAAATAATCACCATGTTCGTCTGGTTATTTTTTTGTATTAAAATGTATTTTCACTTGTTAGTGCAAGGTCATTTTCCAGAAGTGACTCAACCCTTAAGGACCTGTTTGTATTGGGTTGTCGGGAAAGTACTGTCAAAATCATTTATTTGAAAACTACCCTGATTAAAAATAAATTAAAAATATTTTTTTTCGTATTTTATGCACTTTAAGTTTCCCAGTAGACAAACACTTTGTTGCAGGGGGCTGGTAGCTTTTTGCTCTAGCTTAAAAATTATAATTCGTAGAGTGACTCAATGTACACTGTTGGAAATGGCTTCAAAAACTAAGGATACATGGTGCTCATAAATTTGCTATACAATGTATAGTCATTGCACAAGGAGGCCAGTTATCTTAACTAATCTGACTTTTAAACAATTATATAAATTGAAGGAGATGGGATATAAGAAAGTTATCGTATATAAAAATGTAGAGAATTAAATTCCCTATCGGTATTAATTTTGAATTTTTAAACTAAATCTGAGCACCGGGAGGAAATGGTGGTTTTATTTTGATTTTAAATTAAGTAATATAGAGTAAATTATTGAAGTCTAATTAGTGCGTTGAAAAGAGTTCAAAAAATTAACAAGGAAAACATTTTGAATTTTTCAATTGTCTAATAAATTAACTGTCCTAGTAGCACCTCAAAGTTGGCACTTTTCCATTGAATACAGAGTATTGCCATTGAAAAAGGTTAGATATTATTTTATTACATATTGTAAACGTTTTCTATTGCAAATCACAATGTTCAAGTGAAATCTTTAAGATTCTCTAGCACAGTTAATAGTTTATATATTTTTAAAAATTGTAAAACTTTTTAAAAAGTTTTTAATGATTTTTTCATTCACCTAATTAAATTTAAAATCTAATGTATAGTTTTTCCATAATAAATCATCCCTTTCCTCCCAGTGCTCAGATTTAGTAATAAATTTCAAAATTAATACCGATAGGGAATTTAATTCTCTACATTTTCAATAAATAAATATTAAAATGTTTGTGAAATTAAGTTATGTTTTAGTTTTGTTAATAATATTCACGTTATTCTCGTTTTACATGTATTTTGGGTTATATTCTGTGGAAAGGAGTACTGAAGTGAACACAAATGAAGTACTGGTAAAATGTTTGTGAAATTAAGTTATGTTTTAGTTTTGTTAATAATATTCACGTTATTCTCGTTTTACATGTATTTTGGGTTATATTCTGTGGAAAGGAGTACTGAATTGAACACAACTGAAGTACTGGTGCCCACGAGTGTCGGCGCTTTTGTCGGCAATTTAGTGACATTTGGCGACAAATCTGTTTCCGTATTCTTAGGCATACCATACGCTAAGCCACCGGTGGGTTCACTGCGATTCAAACCTTCCGTTCCTCTCACGGAATCCACTCATAGAGTGTCAGCCAATCGGTGGCCAACACCTGAATCGATGGATTACAAGACATACAGAATATTCTGCATTATATTCAGTGAAAACAACTATTATTTCTACTCTAAAATCTGGAATTTAATTATCGATAAGATCTGGTGTTTTATGTATAAATTAGTTTTGAAAAGTTTTTGAATTCATTTAATTTTTTCTTATATTATAACTCCTGATGAAGACTGGGTTTAGGACCGAAAGCAATCGGGTTTTAAGATCTATTCAATATCTTTAAAGCATCGCTAAGTCTAAAGAGTTATTTCATATCAGATTTAAACTAATTTTTCTATTTTCAAGTATTTCTAAAGTCTTTAACCAACAAAACAGTCCTAACTTTGAAATACACTTTCCCTGCAAAACACTGATGTCTTCACGTCTATGGGATAGCTATGGGCACAGGTATGCAGTGCAATGACTTTATTCACTCAAACCATATGTGTTTCAGAGATTTAAATTACATTTCACGCCATTTGTAGCCCATACGGACACTGGAGTTGGAGTTGGAGTTGGAGTTGGAGACATCCAATGCAATTTATTGATTGATAAAAATTTTCAAATGCATTTATTTTACAAACAAATTAACAATTTTGATGTCGAATGATAGCACTCTTTGAAATTCAATTCAAAGTTTTAATACAGAATACATTCAAAGAATTTTAGAGCACAGAATAACCATGATAATAATACATTAGTTGCCATCTATTTGTGGAATTTATCCCAATTAACAAATTTCAATTCAACTTTCACCAGGCTGATTAGTCAACGAGCAAAAAGTTAGTGTTTTTGGAACCCCTGCCTTTCCCTATCGGTAGATACCTCGTACTAAACACATTGAAAAACCATTGAAATAATGTAACACCTTATAGGCGAAAATATTTCTGGACAAATTATTCCGACAGAATATGGCATAAAGTTTACGCAATAATTATTCATTATACCTTGGATAAAACTTTTTATTTAAATTACCCGGAATATTCTTAAATTATTCAATCATACGCTAAATGGTATGAAAAATACAGTAAATTCAATACAAGTCTATAACAAGTTTACAGTAAAATTGTTCCCCAATTAGTTGGACCGAAAACAATACAATTGAAGCCTTAATTGTGACTCAAATAACTCGTCAACTCTTTCGTGTGTTTCTCGTCGAAAGTGAACGCCTTTTCTGTCGTCAACTTCTTGAGCGCGCTGTCCATCAGGTCGTCAGCCGTGGTCTCCAACAGCTCCGAGAGATCCCATTCCCTGTTCGGCAGTTCATTATTGACCGACTGTCCCCTCTCTCCCACAAACAGTAATATAATTATTGATAAAAACATTCATTTCTATATAAAATGATTTAATCACAAAACAACAATTTATGAAAAACATTAATCATTAATATAATTCTCATTAAATTTAATTAAATTTCATATGAATTGTGCGTTTCGTTTGCAACGCTTAATAATATCCTAATTTATATACTAAACGTCAATACAAGTAAATACAGTATAAATACAGCTCAGCGTGACTTCAATTTTAATTAACCAAAAAAGTGGTGAAAAACATATCAAATGGATTCTGTATTATAGTCTCACTCCTACTGTAATCCGGAGTGCACTGTAAGGGCACCGTCACCTTCAAGCTCATCCAAAGGCATTCAATGTAATCGTGAACTTTTAATGCCAATAGTTTTTGTCTGTTAGAGAGAGAGAGAGAGAGAGAGAGACTGTTTTGAGCGAAAGAGATGATAAACTTTTATACGACTATTATATGAATATAAGACTATTTTCGGCTTAAATGCCATTCAATGGAGACATTAATGAATTTTCAAGAGATTTAACTCATTTTAATAACGAGTGGTTCGCATATAATGCTCGCATTTTGTGCCCGACTTTTCAATGCTTTTCTCATTTGTGTGCAAATTCTTGAGTATTGAGTGTATTATAAGATATGATAATATAATAGGATTTCGCGAAACCAATACCCGATTCCTTAAGTCTAGAATTGCCTCACATTTGCCTTTTGTTTGTAATCCATAAACAAATAAACAATGAATAGATTCTGTGTTCATAAAAACACACATAAAATACAGTGAAAATTGCATTTAACGCTAGAAATTATGACATTTAGTGTCTGTCTCTGTGTGTTCACCACTTTCTAAGAAAGTGTCACTCATTTTATGCTCAATTCTAATGATTACAAGAATTTTCAACACATTTTTATGTATAATTTTTCAACACATTTAGTATTCACTAACAGAACACAGAATTCTGGCGAAAATGCGAGAAATAATTATCAAAAGTTACACGAATTTTCATAATTAATATTTAATGCGAAACTAATGAAAATAACAAACAGATTAATGGGTCGTTAACATAGAGATGTGGAAAAAATAGAGTATCTATTTATATATAAATGATTTCATCCAGCGATTCATCAAATGATTACTGGACTATAACTGGACCTCTCATTGCACTCAACAGAATATTCAGGAAAAAACTTTTCCATTCATCCAATTTATTCAATGATATTTAGGGCATCGGGCTCTTCATCATCGCATCCCATACCCCATACGCTAACGTCATCCCTAATAAGTAATGGATAGACATGTATATAGAATACAGAATATTCTGTTGTGTGTTGAGTGCAACACCGGCCCTAATGTTGACGTTCATCCCAAACGCCTACAACTCTTTCATACCGAAAAGTACAAAAATATATTGTTTTCTCTATAATAGTAATAGTGGTTAGCATTCATTCATTAGATGCCATCCATTATACAGTCATTTATTTGTCGTTTTCAACGTAAATAAAAAGGTTAACACAAACCGATAACCCTATCATAAGCATGTATACAGAATATTCCTTATGACTTATATATGTATATATTATTTGCATCCTTATTATTGATTTTACAATTTCTTTTGTAAATCCAATGTTGAGCTCATTTTTCTATAGAAAAGTCTGTTTTATATTACATGACATTTAAGACACACAAATAGAGTTAACTTTTAGTCTCGTTTTATAATTCAATAATTCCGGGAAAACTATTTACATATATCCCTTATATCGCGATTGTTTAAAAAGTAATAAAAGATCTTTAAAAATAGCAACACAATTGTGTAAATAACATTTAAACTGATATATTATGATTAGTCTTAAGACTTTTAATAGTAAATATTACGCTAATCTATACTATAATCACGAATGTCTTCAGAGACATAATTCAGAGATATATATAATATATAAGAAAAATGACACAAAAACAAAATAATATTTCCTTAAAAATATTATTTACATAAAACTCAATACAATATTAAAACGACAGTATTATCTCAAATATGCAGTCAAGTAGTTATTGTGATGTTTGCCAAGAAAATAAAAATAATAGCAATAAATATAAAATGAATGAATATTATTAAGTTTGCAATTCTCATAGACTTAACACGACTTTATTACTATACTTGTGTTTATTATTGAATACATTATTAAAGACTTTGAATTTGTTTTTTCTGGAGACAAGTAATAAAATTATGAAATTCAATTATTTTACGAAACAAATATAAATACGATATATTTAGTAAAAAATTTAATATTTAATAATAGATATGGAATTCGTATGGTTTAAAACATTAAATATATTAAAATAAAAATATTGATTGTAATAATATAGGGTCAATAGACAAGAATTTGATTTTATTGAACTTCTATTATCACATAAAATGTACAGGATTGTCTAGACTATTGTGAATAAAAGCTTTTATATTTAGTGAAAAAAATAGATTTAATAAATTATTTTATTGCCTAATATTTACAAATTTTCAAAGTGGTAAAAATTTTGAAAGTCTTAATTTTATTATTGAATTATAAACAACAAACTTAAATGAACGAGTTTATTAATATTCTAAATTATACAAAACATTACTTAACAATTTAATAAATATGTACCTTGATAACTGATATATAAATTGAAAAATTATAAGCAGAGTATTTCCATTAAAAATGTGTTTATGAAAACATTTTTCGTAGGTTTGGGTTTATTATCTAAACAAAACATAAACCAAATAAAAATTCAAATTTCAATAAAATTTTAAACATATTTCAATTCAAAATTCACATTCAAATAAAATTCTCAATACTTTCAATATTTTAAAACAAATTTATTCAGAAAAACATTTCTTATGTCTTATGTCTTATATGTTTTCAGTTTATAGTTTATTAGTTTATAAAATGTCAATATTTATATTACGAAGTGAACAATAAAAAACTAGCTAAAATAAGTTTGTAAAAATATTTTTAATAACATGTTTATCGTTAACAAACACTTTCTTATACCAAATCATTAGACGACAAGTTTGTGTCGAATAGAGATTACATTATGAGAGGCTATGTATTGACAAAATTGTAGGTTTTTTTGTGCTTATCTCAAGCCATACAAAAAACACGACTTTATAATAAATTATTAATTAACGACTTTCTGGGAAAACATCAATATTTTGATATAATTTTCTGAGAAATATACAATTTTTATATAAAATTTAAAGTCTTAATGATTATAAAATATAATTTATTACCTGTACACTGGTAATAAATTCATTAATTTTAGTTTTACAAAGTTTTAATATACTTTTATTAACATTTATTAACATTTTAATTAAGTTATAACTATTAGGTATTTAATACAAAATGTTATAGCATTATACTTACTAATTAATGCTTTTAATTCAATTGAAATTCAAATGATAAGCATATCGCTATGCTTATAAGAGTATAAATTATTCATTTTAAAATTTATTATTTTAGATATTTTAAAGCTTAACAAATGTCGGACAAAATCTACTTTCCATTTGGCTGTTTATGCTGTAACTTTGAAATATGAATTAATATTATAAGAAATATTTTATTCATACCAAAATATTTTATAACTAACAAGTAAGTAATGGAGTAGAATATTCTGAAACTAATATATTATTATTACTTGCTTGTTGATATATAATAGCTTATAACTAATAACATTATTAACTCGCATTAAATGAAATAATATCCCCAATAATAATAAGATATTAAAAATAAAAATATCTTTGTCATATTACACATCATGCAATAAGTGATTATAGCTATATTATTAAATTCATGAAATTTTAAAATCAAAATACTAATATAAATCCAATAATAGATTTAATAAATATCAATATAAAGTTATATAATGTTAATAAACATCTATAGCGCACATTATAATAGAGTCAATAAATGGATTTAAATTTAAAATTAATTAAATCTTATTTTGTCGCCAAAAAAGTCTATTTAATTGAAAATCAATGAGAAAGAGCTGCTAATTATTGTTTGACTCCTTAATTGGATTAATCGTATCAAACATTTACGTATTTCTCCATCAGATTAAGACCCAGACATCCATTTGCTATTTGCATTGATCCACTGCTAAACACTATATGAAAGCGAGGCTTTAGTTTATTAGCTATTTGTTTCGGTCCATACAATAATTAGTTTATAATGAGCTTGTATTCAGTCAATTGATTTTTTACGCTACCAATCAATACCAAATACCCCTCTATTCTCAGAGTTATTTATATAACATTTTCATTCATAACTGGTTATTATTAATAACTTATTAATATATAACCATGCCTATTGTATAAATATTAGTCACGTTATATAACAAAATACTACAAAAATTAATCTATAAATATAGGCCATTAGTGCACCAAAACCATTCATTAATTTCTACTTACCTTATGTAATAAAAAAAATTACATAAATACAAATCAATAATAATTTGTAACAATTTTGCTTGAGCAACTTTGTATTTAAAAATAAAGAAAGTTTCAATTGAAACCATTAATAAGGGAAACAATTTAATAATTTAAGAGATTATCTTTCTATTTTTATATCTAAACCAATTTTGCAAATAATGTTAATTACAAAATTAGGATTATATTACCCAAAATTATATCATTATTATAGATTTTTTTGGAAACAAATTATAGGTATAATTGTTTCAAATTGTTAATGATTGATAAATTTTTTGGGTATAAATGTGCGCATGTATTATAATTAAATAATTTTAATTATGTTAAAATATTAATAGATGTTCACCTTTTATTAGTGAATAAGAAGTAAAATAATACAAAATTTTATACTGTACTAGAATTCTATCAAGTTAAGTTAAGTGTTAGTGAACTTTGGATTGTCGCCAATCCCTTCCTACATCCCTATCCTTATTGTTTATATGACTCGAGACAGGGGTTATTGAAAGAAGAAATATAAATTCATTGCGAAATATTATCAGAGAGTGAGTGAGTGAGTGAGTGAGAGATAGATGTGGAAAAAATAGAGTATCTATTTATATATAAATGATTTCATCCAGCGATTCATCAAATGATTACTGGACTATAACTGGACCTCTCATTGCACTCAACAGAATATTCAGGAAAAAACTTTTCCATTCATCCAATTTATTCAATGATATTTAGGGCATCGGGCTCTTCATCATCGCATCCCATACCCCATACGCTAACGTCATCCCTAATAAGTAATGGATAGACATTATATAGAATACAGAATATTCTGTTGTGTGTTGAGTGCAACACCGGCCCTAATGTTGACGTTCATCCCAAACGCCTACAACTCTTTCATAACGAAAAATACAAAAATATATTGTTTTCTCTATAATAGTAATAGTGGTTAGCATTCATTCATTAGATGCCATCCATTATACAGTCATTTATTTGTCGTTTTCAACGTAAATAAAAAGGTTAACACAAACCGATAACCCTATCATAAGCATGTATACAGAATATTCCTTATGACTTATATATGTATATATTAT
>CAJPVJ010001647.1:0-15590 GCA_905397405.1 Oppiella nova | reverse complement strand
TCCAAACTTTTAGTACATACCGTCTATTCAAATAACGTTAATTCATACAAAAATGACCATGTCAGCCAATTTGCTGACCTTAATATGACCAACTTATCGGCCGGATTCGCACTTTTTGACCATGCATATTTATTAATGACATAATTAAGTTTATGCAAGTACAAATTAAACTAGAGTGGCCAACTTTCCGTATCGAGAAATTCCTTCTAAGTTAAATGATTTAACTATACTACTGGATAAACTCATGTTAAGTTTATAAAAATATTTTGACCATTTTAAACTTTATTAGTACAAATTAACAACAAACTGGCATACATATGTTTTAATAGTTATTTGTATATAATTTACAATAGTTATTTCACAATAAAAATAGTCTAACATTACAGTATTATCTATTATCAGTACAGTAAGTACCGGGAACTGGCAAATTGACCTAAAAACCAATTGACCTAAACTTAAATAACTTAATGACCAATAGACTTTTGACCATTGTAAGGTTAGGTAAGGTCAAGGGGAACATTTTACACTGGTCATCTGGTATATTTACCTACTGGTCATTAAGTTATTTAAGTTTAGGTCAATTGGTTTTTAGGTCAATAGACCCGCACCCGTAAGTACCATATATGTTTATTGCTTATTTATTTACTATTCATTTAATGCTAGAAATATCGAAAACTAAAAATAGAAAACGATAAGAAGTTCATTAACTTTATTTTATTTTGAATTTATTTTAAACGTCATAAAACTCAACCAGTTAAAATTATTATAATATTATACTGTACACAAACACAGAGCTAATAATAAATTGTAAGCATTTTATTTACATCAAGCACATAAAAAATATAACGTATAATTTATAAACGTTCATCATACACAGATTCATTATCATCGCATAAACTGAGATAGCTCACATCGATAATCGATTCGTAATCATTAGAAAAATTATCGCTACCCAGTATACCGCTAATATTATCGGTCATAAAATCACCAAGCATATTCCTCACAGGCACAATATACGAGCCACTAATCATATATACCTTGCTACTAGTGCTCGGTCTGAGCTCCGCTATAGGGGCCGAGTATGGCGGGTGAATGGAAGGTGCGTTATGATTTCGACACCAAATATATACCGATAATATCGTTAAGATTATTATGAGTACAGTAGCCGTGCATATGATTAATATTAGCCACCAGTCCATTGTATCGGTAGTATCGCCACCGCTTTCTGTGCTTATATCTAGGTACATTTCAATTATTTTAACTCCATGTTAAGCAATATAAATTATATTATGTACATTGTATTTACTATCATGAGTTAATTCAATTTAAAAATAATTACAAATTACCTGTAACCGGTGAAAATGTACTAGTTGTTTTTGTCGGAGTAGTAACGTAATCATAAAACTCAGTTTTATCAATTGAAAATAGGTTTCTATTACTATAGTTATCGCACCGGACATTATGTAAGTGTTCATGAGGGTTTATACCCTGCTCATATATCCACCGATTATCCGCATAACTGCATTGAATAGGGTTTGCGTTAAAATCTATTTTAATCCTCGATTCCGGTGTACAGTATTTGCGGAAAACATATCCGTTTAAAGCGTATATTTTATTCCCCGATACGTTTAACATAATTGAACCTTGATCATTGTCCAGGGATAAGTTTGCCCGGTGAAAATCATTAGCATTAATTATAATGTTTTTAAGATCCATCGACATATTTGTTCTCGTAGAAAATACCAGGCTATTATCGTCGACATTTGTAAAAAAATTAAAAGTATCTACCAAGCGCAATTTTGTGAGGTTGGTGAAAATGTAACTGTTCATGTTTAACTTTGCACTGTACGATACGTGTAATTTAATGGTGTCCAAGTTTGGAAACTTATCGAAACGTAAATTAAATTTTTGAAATTGAACTCGGTGAATCTTAATAAACGTTACCCATGGTGAGCCGTAATTTATTAGCTTGTTCACTAAACTCTCACTGCTGCTCTTGATGTATAATTCGTGAAACTTTAACCCAAATAATGTGTCCAGGCTACCAATATCTGGTACATCTACCAAGTCGAGTATACCCGTGGTCACATTAATCAGGGAGATATTTGAAGGTTGATAACCATGGAGACTAATTTCGTAAAAGTGGACATTTTGTAATGTTGGTAATGGATACGCATAATGGTTATCTCCACAAATTAATGATTTACCATTATCATTTATAATACACTTACAACCATTTAATATGTCATTAGATGGACATTGTGATGAATGGCATAATTTTGATATAAACAAGGTTTCGATAATGAGCATAATGATAACTGCTAAAATATAATATATTAATGTTATTTTATCTAGTATTTTCAAATATTTATAATCACCTTTCATTTATAAAATTTATTTATAAAACTTATTAACTTGCAATTTACAGATAAAATGATTAACAAGCACAATAATATTATTAGACAAGTTTGTTAGTTTGAAAAGATTTTTCAAAAAGTGTTGTATTATATCGACAATAAGGAAGATAGCAATAAACTTACTAAACAAATATCTGCCTGGTAATCAAGGTAGTATTAGTGTAATAAATATTTTTATTGTGGTATTGTTTACTGATTCTTAATTTAACATTATAAACATTGTAAACAATATATGGTAAATAGCGATAAGGTAGTTGACATTGATTTATTGTTTTAATAACAGAAACAATTCAGTGCAATGTTCGCTAATTCTGATAAAAACTACTAATAATGAAATTATTATCTAGTACTTAAGTTTATTGATTGGTAACATTAGCAGCATTACATAACCTAAATCGTTAATACATAAATAATTGTAAAATTAAAATAATTTTTAAGAAAATAATAACTTATCGCAAAATACTAATAATGAAATTTATATTTTAGAATTTTGTTATACATTATGTTTTTTAAATGTTTTAACAATTAATATTAAAATATTATCGTATATTGATACAGCACAGTATCTATAAGTACATATACGTACATGCATTTTAAATTATTAACATTTAAAATTAGCAAGATAAATGTGTGCGCTCACAAATTTTCAGGACTTTGTTCGTAATCTCTAAAATCTATCTTGCTCATTGAAAATAAATCCTTATTATTATAGTTTATGCACCGGACACCTTGTAAATGTTCACGTGGATTTACATCCGGCTCATAAATCCACTTATCATCCTTATAACTACATTGGATAGGAGTTGCGGTAAAATTTATATTAACCCTCGATTTCGGTGTACAATATTTGTAAAACACATGTTTGGTTAGTGAGTCAATTGCAGTGTCAGACATATTAAAATATAGTTTGCCTTGATCATTGTCCAGTGATAGGTTAGCCCTGTAAAAGTCATAGGCATTAATCAAAGTATGTTGAAACCAGACAGTTAAGTTGGTCTTGGTGGAAAATACCAGGCTATTATGGTCGACATTTTTAAAAAATTTAAAAGTTTCTACAAAGCGCAATTTAGTGAGATTGGTGAAAATGTGCTTGTTCATGTTCAAATTAGCATTAAATGATATGACCAACTTGATGGACTCTATATTTGGATACTTATCGAAACGTAAATTAAACTTTTCAAATTTAACCCTGTGTATCTTAAGTATAGTTAACCATGGTGAACCGTAATTAACTAGCTTGTTCACTAAACTCTCGCTACTGCTCCGGATGTATAAATCGTAAAATTCTAGCCCATATAATGTGTCCAAGGGACCAATATCAGGTACATCTACTAGGTCCAATATGTCCGTGGTCACATTATGTAGCGAGATATTCGAAGGTTGATAACCATGCAGACTTATTTCGTAAAAGTGCATGTCTCGCAATGGTGGTAACGGGTAAGATATGTATTTATCACCACAATTTAGTATTATACCATGCACAGTTGTATAGCACTTGCACCCTCCTAATAGGTGACTGGACGGGCATTTAGGTTTAGACTGGCATAATTGGGACATGGATAATGTAGCGATAATTAGTATAGTGATCGCTGTGAAATAATAGTTTTAAATGTAGTTTATGTAAATACTGTATAATGTTACAATTTTGAAAATTTAATTACCTCTCATTATTAACTATTAGTAGATGTTTTAAATTATAATAATTTAATTTTAGTTAAAACACATTTTTAATAATAATACTTTTTTCACATTGCACATTTTCATAATCATTAATCATTATACAAAACGTATTCTAGAATGTGTATACACTGTATACTATACAGTATTTCAATTTATATGTACAATACTTTAATAAAATATATAAATTACACTATTTTAGACAATAAGGAAAGAGATAATGTGTTAGAATAAATAAATATTCCTTGTGATAATACAATGAATTTCATAATTTATTGCGTCACCTTTATCTATTTGTTAAATAAACACTTTACTTATCGTACAGTAGTATAATTAAAGCCGGCCTATGACACCGGTATTCAATAGCGCGAGTAGTCTTACTCCAATAGTTATTTTTGATGTAAATCATGTATCCAATAATTACACATGTACCATTTAATGCAATTACATTTATTGTCATATTGTATAATATTACATTAACTATTCTCATAAATTATTTAAAAACAATGATAGTTATATCATAACAATTATAACAATCCACATTATGCATAATAGTTTATTATTATATTAAATTAGCCAAACCATAATTATAATAAAAAATAAGTTATAAATAGGTCATATTCAACAAAGTATGCGCTCAAAATTAGCCCACAGTTTATACCCCCTTGTGACACATACATTAGGGCGTGACATTATATAACGGCTCAGGGATAGCTGCATTATTACATACACCATCAGCACTGCAATACCTTGGTGATAAACACGATTGTTTACAGAATTGAACCGCTTTCTCATTTGGCTTATAACGAAAAAAAGTATATTAATATGTCATAGGTGATATAGTGTATGATCATGATCATATTTTTACTAGTTCATACAGATTTTTGGTTCTTTGATCCGGGATTTTTAGACTCGGGATTCTTGGACCCGGAGTTCTTGGACCCGGAACTCCTCGACCCCTGATTAGGCCGCGGCATCGGCCACGCCATACAACCACATAGTAATCGCCGTAAGAATAATGAAAATGTTAAAAAGTTTCATTGTTTTCGTGAATTATGTGCACTTTTTTTTGTTGATAACTGTTTCGCTATTACACAGATGGCTAGCAAATAATTATTGGTTTATAAGTTTTTAAATTACATTTTAAATTAAAATGCTTGGCTGTATAATTAAAAATGTGTTGTTAAAAATTAAATTTTAATTACTTTTATAAAAAGTTCATTATTATACTAGCTAAATTTGTTTTTTAAAAATACAATAAATAATTACTTGTCCAATTGAATGTAAATTATTTTTGTATGGTTCCCTTTTTAAATAGAGCAAAGTTATACTTTTATTTGATATATAATTTATCCAGATTATATTTGTAGAAAAACTTTGATAATGAATTATTTTTCTATGTAATAATTTTTCAAAACAACAAAATATTTTCTACGGTTCATGAAAAAATATATATAATTTTTTCTACAAATGAGTGGCAAAAGGCATTAATAGCGGATAGCCTATGTAAAAATCTATATGTTATGGTACAAAATATTTGTTATATCTGTACATGCTTATAGCACAGCGTTAGTTCCCTTTATATATGGATGCTATCCGCTATTAATGCATACTGACAGTCAAATATAAATTAATTATAAATCAAATAAAAATGTAAGTCTTGTATAGCAAGTGATTGATTTTTTGTACGTTTTATACCAAACCTCATATCCTCTGAAATTATTGATAATAAATAATTTCCAACAATAAAAACCCACTCGTTTAGTGGCAACCCTTTCGATGAACCCGGATAACTATACAAATATATTTAATATACAGAATATTCTATGAATAATCACATTATTGGCATACCTTTAGTTTAAACGAAATTATTTTTACGGAATTTTTCCGACAGATTATTGAATTCAATAAATTGTATGAATTATTTGCATTCATATAAATATGCGAAGAAATACAGATTATACAAATAAGTATTGTTTAAAAGCACACTAAAAACATGCGTAAACCGATCCCGGTTAATCAGACTACTTGTGCTAAACACCACCAAATAGATTGTCGTAGATATAGTTGAACTCAACGTAAACCATTTTATTAGCAAATATTTAGACCAATAAATGTCATTATATTCACGTATTTCCACATAAATTGCATTCAATTTGTAGAAAATATTTATTATTTGTCTGTAATCTAAGCGCATATTTGCGGACAATTTATTACTGAATTCATGTAAATAATTATTAATAGCTTTTAGTTTTAACCCCAAATAATAAGTAATTAGAGAAAAGTAAATAAAATGCCAAACTATGTATTTAATAAGGTATTCAGTGATAATTACCCAGATTATAGTGTGTGGTATACCGTATACGACCATCTCATACGTGGATAATTTACTATAAAAACTAATACCCGCCACTAATAGTCCCATAATAGGTATGATCGTACCATACCATCTCATGAACCGCAGAGTAGTCCTAAACACGTCTAAAAGTCTTCGTACGACTGTCCAGTCAGTCAAACCGACAGTTTGTGGGGCGATACGACCGGCCATAACCTGAAATATCCGTAAGTCCGCCGGTTTAACACCTGTCCAGTGGTTATAATGGCTGATTAGTTGAGCGCAAATCGCCCGTACAATGAGTAAAGCCGTTACTATATTAGACTCAATACGAAGTCCCTGTATATTAAGAGGTACTGTATGTTTAGTTTATTAATGATTATTATATCATTTAGTCGAGTATTGTAATGCAACTACAGTATTGTATATCATTTAATGATTGCGATTAATAATTAAGCATAATAAGTAGCACTACACTAATAATAATAATAATAATGATAATTACAACTTTTGTACAACAATAATAGTATTAGTAACTTATAAACATGAATACCTATAACTTTGAATTAGGCATTTAGTTTTAGTGTAGCGAAACTTTTCGATAATTATCCCTGTACATGAACTATAATAATTAAAAAAAATCCTGAAATCATTAAATGCGATTTTAGTGGTGATTGTTGTTAATGTATAATAAAATCGTATCAGTAGTTTATAATGATTTTTCTTATAAATATTAACACAAATAACTTTGCAATAGACATATCTGTCGAGTGGATACCAAACCATGACATCGTGATATTTTTAGATATCGATAGTAATCGAAGAAGATTCAGTATAATCCCTAATACTACGTGCTTATAGTCATAAAACTTTAAACTTAGCTTTCTTATTCATACAAACATAAAAAAACTCTTATTAATACTCAAACATAATGTGCTATTTTGAACATGAATTTGAATATTTGTATGAATAAGCAAGCTAAGTTTAAAATTTATGACTATAAGCACGTAGTATTAGGGATTATACTGAATCTTCTTTGATTACTATCGATATCTAAAAATATCACGATGTCATGGTTTGGTATCCATTTGACAGATATAAAACAAACTATATAATATATAATATAAAATAAACTTTTCTATAATAATAATTATCTCTGAACATGAACTATAACCATTAAAAATCTTAAGATCATTAAATGTGATTTGAGTACAGTAGTTTTAGTTTGTATAATTTATAATAATTATCATTAATGATGTTTAAATAACTGTAAGAATTGTATATGACAATAATTTATTGTACAGTATATAAAAATTTATTAAACATATTATGTACAAATCAAGGTTTTTATGCCTAAGACTACTATGAGTGAAGTACCTAGATTCATTTTAGCTGTATTAATCATATTTAAAATTAAATACTAAATATTTATAATAAAATAATAAGCTTAATATTTAATACAAATAATTAAACTTTAACCCTCATATCGAGTACAACAATGGATTTATCGCATGTATTACCCCCGGAGTTGGCTATTAGTGGTGCGGATAACCATATGTACAGAATTGGGTTATCATTGCATAAGAAACCGTCAAATACTAGGAATTGTTTTCACAATCCATTCATAATAAGCGTTATGAACATAAAAATGATGATCAGAAACATAGTAATGATTATTTGGTGGCAAAGTAGCGATAAATTTCATTATTATGGCGGCGATGTGGGACATATCATGAAATGCCCGGTACAGTTCAACATATTGATATTAATAAATATTGTCCTAGTACTGTTATCGCAAATACTCAACATGTTCAATTATCTAAAAGGTGTTCAGTGTTCAGATATAATCATATTTCAAATGTTGAGCGCGTCTGTGAGTCCATAATCTATTGGTTTTAATAATCACGAAATTGTATTGAAATTTATTCATACGTGTCGTAAAATCTTATGGTTTTCTAGTCTTAACAAAAAGTTTAGGCTATTTTGTTATTGCTCTCTACTTTATCATTGTTTTACCGCAAACTGACATAACCATTGTTGAGCATATTTTTGTGTCCATTCCCTATTCACTTGTATGGGCCGTAAGTGCCTATTATTGTCACGCGATCATTATTATACAATTTTCATGTTTTTACATAGTTGTCATTTATTTGAAAGTTAAATTGCAAACAATTAATAACCTATTAAGTGATATATTGTATAAACAAGATACTAATTTAAATAATACGCAAACCTATAAATGTATCACAAAATGTATACACGATTTGTATGCGATTTACCGTGAAATCAATGATTATAACGCGCAGTATTGGTGCAAATTTCTGGGTATTATGTGGTTGAGCCAGGCCATTGGCATAGTGATGTGTTCATATATTGTTTTTATCAGTGACACAGTAATAATAGTAAAAATCTTATTTACCTCTTTTCTCAGTATATATGCCATAATACTATTGTTTATAATTAGCCACTCATCTCATATTTATAATATAATTCACAAAACCTATTCACTACTGAATTCAATATATTGCTCACATTATGTTCATTCACTGACCCTAAAGTATAAGGTACAGTATAGTATCATGGTTATGTAAATGTTATATATAATTTTGCTTAATATTTACAGTTACTTATTATAATTGAAAGAATTTCCAAACAAAAGATTGGTTTTTATTGTTGGCACTTATTTATCATAAATAGATTTCGTGGCTATGAGGTAAATATTCGTGGTCATATTTTTATACATTTATATGAATTAAATTTATGAATTTATTGAATAAATAGATTATGTCCATGATTGTCATTTTATTTTTGAAAGTGGTTGAAATGTCATCATGAAATTAATTTATACATTTAGCACGGACATTTACGTTTAGATTGGCATAGTTTGGACATGGATACTATAACGATAATTAGTATATAAAATGTGGAAAATGTTTTTAAATGTATTTCATATTCTTATGTAGAGATATGGCATTTTACAATGTTGAAAGTGTAATTACCCTTGATTATTAACAATTAATAGCGGTATTAAAATATAATTATTTAGTTAAAACAAATTTTACAAATATAATACTAAAATCATAATTAATTTCTATTTATTATACTTCAATAAAATATATAAATAAATATTATTAAAATTTAACTCTCTGTAGTATTTATAAGTGTTTTTATTAGTTAAAACAAATTTTACAAATATAATACTAAAATCATAATTAATTTCTATTTATTATACTTCAATAAAATATATAAATAAATATTATTAAAATTTAACTCTCTGTAGTATTTATAAGTGTTTTTAAGCAATAATCAAACAATAAGTTAGAATAAATAAATATTCCTGGTGATAATAACATGAATTTAATATTATATTGTTTCACCTTTATCTATTTATTAATTCAACACTTTACTTATCGCACATCAATAGGGGATTCATTTTCTACTAAACTAACAGTGCTGTCAACAATGGTTTCGTAATGATTGGATACGTTATCGTACTCAGAGTCACACCTATAGCTAGTATTATCGTAGATGTCATCCCCGGTCATCCTATTCGCCGGTATTATGTAAGAACCGCTGGCAGTGTATTGACTGATGTTTGACGTGTCGGGCCTGAGCGCCGGTATTGGGGCCGAGTATAGCAGGTGTAAGGGTTGGGCGTAATGTTTTCGGCACCAAATATATACCGATATAATCGCAACGCAAGTAATTGTTAGGCAAACCGCGTATATAATTAATATTAGTCACCATCTAGGTAATAAATAAAATTATTAATTTGTAAGTTTAGTAAATTATGGTATTTTGTATAATAAGTAAAATACAGTATTTCTAATTAACAAGGTTAAAATCTTTCCAGCTAATGGGATATATTCAGTAGTTATTATAACTTGGTCTGGGTCAGTTTTGTTAATTATAAATTTATTATTATTTCAATGTGATATGTTAGTGGATAAATACCTGGCTCATAAACCAACGGATTATCCGATAAATTGCATTGATCAGGGTTGGCGTTGAAATTAACCTGAACTCTAGAGTCATTTGTGCAGTATTTTTGGAACATATTATAGGGCAAAGATTTAATTTTCCTCCCGGATACATTTAGCATAACAAAACCCTGGTCATTGTCCAGCGACGCATTTGCTTTAATAAAAGTATCCGAATTAATCCAGATATTTTTAAGGTCCATGGTCAAATTGGTTCTGGTTGAAAATACCAGGCTGTTGGTGTTCACGTTGGTAAAAAAATTTAGCGTGGCAATAAAGTTCAGTTCTGAGTTCGGTAAAGTCCGGAGTTCTTGGACCCCTGATTAGCCCCGGCATTGGTCACGCCATACAAACACATAGTAATCGCCGTAAGAATAATGAAAATGTTAAAAAGTTTCATTGTTTTTGTGAATTATGTGTACTTTTTTGTAAATAACTGTTTCGCTATTACACAGATGGCTAGCAAATAATTATTGGTTTATAAGTTTTTATATTACATTTTGTAATTAAAACCGTTGCATGTTGAATTAAAAATATAATTAAAGAATATTAAGAGATATGTTTAGTTTATTAATGATTATTGTATCATTTAGTCCGAGTGCAACTACAGTATATCATTTAATGATTGCGATTAATAATTAAGCATAATAAGTAGCACTACACTAATAATAATAATGATAATTAGAAATTTGTACAATACTAATAGTACTGGTAACTTATAAACATTAATAATACCTATAACTTTGAATTAGACATTTAGTTTTAGAGTTGCAAAACTTTTCAATAATTATCTCTCTACATGAACTAACAATTAAAAATCCTGAAATCATTAAATGTGATTTTAGTGGTGATTGTTGTTAATGATAATGCATAATAAAATAGTATTGGCAATTTATAATGAAATCATTATAAACATTAATACCTATAACTTTGCGATAGACATTTAATATAAAATGCTTTTCTATAATAATTATTATCCCTGAACATGAATTATAACCATTAAAAATCTTATGATCATTAAATGTGATTTTAGTGGTTTTAGTTTTATAATTTATAAAAATTATCATTAAAGATGTTTAAATAACTGTAAGAATTGTATATGACAATAATTTATTGTACAGTATATATAAATTTATTAAACATATTATGTAAAAATCAAGGTTTTCATACCTAAGACTTTTAGCTGTATTAATCATATTTAAAAATACTAAATATTTATAATAAAATAACAAGCTCAATATTTAACATAAATAAATAAACAGTTGCCCTCACAATGAGTACAACAATGGATTTATCACATGTATTACCCCCGGAGTTGGCTATTAGTGGTGCGGACAACCATATGTACAGAATTGGGTTATCATTGCATAAGAAACCGTCAAATACTAGGAATTGTTTTCACAATCCATTCATAATATGCATTACTATTATACAAATGATGATCAGAAATATAGTTATGATTATTTGGTGGCAAAGTAGCGATAAATTTCATTATTATGGCGGCGATGTGGGACATATTATGAAATGCACGGTACAGTTCAACATATTTGTATTAATTACTACTTGTGTAGGACTGTTATCACAATTGCATAACTTTTACAATTATAAAAACGGTATTCAGTGTTCAGATGTAATCATATTTCAAATGTTGAGCGCGTCTGTGGATCCGAAAACCATTGGTTTCAATAATAAACTCAATTTATTAAAATTTATTCATAAATGTCGCGTAATCTTACATTTCTCTACAGTTTTAACAAAAACTTTAGGCTATTTTGCTATTTTTATCTATTTTATCATTGTTTTACCGCAAACTAACATAACCATTGTTGAGCATATTTTTGTGTCGATTCCCTATTCACTTGTATGGGCTCTAACCGTCTATTATGTTCACTCATTCATGATTTTTCAATTTTCCTGTTTCTACATAATTGTCATTTATTTGAAAATTAAATTACAGACAATGAATAATCTATTGAGTGATATATTGAATGAACAAGATACTAATTTTAATAATACACCACACTATGAATATATCACAAAATATATACACGATTTGTATGAAATTTTCCGGGAAATCAGTGATTATAATGCCCAGTATTGGTGCAAATTCCTGGGTATTATGTGGTTGACCCAGGCCATTTGTATATCCGTGTTTGCATATATTATTTGCGTCATGTCCACAGTAATAATAATAGTAAAAATCCTATTAACCACTTTTCTCTGCGTATATATCATAATGTTATTGTTTATAATTAGCATTACATCTGATATTTATAATATAATTCACAAAACCTATTCACTACTTAATTCAATTTATTGTTCACATTATGTTCATTCAGTGACCGTAAAGTACAAGGTAGTATTTAATTTATATGATAATGTAAATGTTATGTACAGTAATTTTGCTTAATATTTATATATATTTACAGTTACTTCATATAATTGAAAGAATTTCCAAACAAAAGATTGGTTTTTATTGTTGGAAACTATTTATCATAAATAGATTTCGTGGCTATGAGGTAGATATTCATGGTTATTTCAATCCATTTATATGAATTTAATTTATGATTTATTATATGAATAGATTATGTCCATGATTGTCATTATATTCTTGAAAGTGGTTGAAATGTCACCAAAAAACTAATATACAAACTGACAGTGTGCATAATATTCATACATATTTGAGGCTATATGTTCACCATTTCATCAAATATTTAATAGAAAGTCAATTAATTTAATTTAATTAATTTAAAATGATTTATGATAAGAACAATAAAAGTTGCATTGTTTTCGTGATTTATGTGTACTTTTTTTGTTAATAACTACTATCGCACAGATGGCCTAGTTGCAATTAAATTTGTTTTAATTAAATTTAGTAATTCAAAGGTTAAAATGTAGAATTAGAAATATTTTATTAAATTTACCTGTTGTCGTAAAAATTACATTTTAATTACTCTATTATGAAAAGTTCATTACAAATTAGACAAAATTACATTGCTTTTAAAATCTAATATACATCCTATGAATCTTACGCGAGTGGTCATTGAGATACACCTTCTCACAGGGGCCACCATGAGCACCGGTATGCGTATTCATATGCACTTTCATAGCCTGCTTAGTGGTGGTCCGGTGCTCACAGCCGGGCCACTCGCACGGCAACAGCAATGCCTTGTCATGTGTGGGCGCGTGTTGTCGGAGTTGTACGGGTTTTGCAAACCCTTTCCCACACACCCGGCATTGGTATGGCTTCGAGTGGCCGTTCCTATGGTTAATAAACGTCTTCTTGGTTTTACACCTATACTGACAGCCCGTATGCGAGCACTCCATCCACGGTATGTCCGGAAAGGCGTCGGGATGTCGTATGAGCTAATGTTCAGTCCAATGTTTCTCTGCTTTAAACATTAGCCGACAATCCCGGAGCCCACACGTGAGCTGCCGTTCCTCGTGGCTCGACATGTGTTGTCTGATTAGGTATTCAGAGCCAGTCTTATACCTACAGTCCTTGTGATCGCACCGGTATTTCGAGCCATGTTTGCAGTCCTTATGTCTGTCTAAATAGGCGAGTGTTGAGAACGCAGACTCACATATCTCCCAATCGCACCGGTAGGTCTCACCCGAGTCTCGCTCGGGCGTAGGTCTTCCCGCAACCCACGAAATCGCATACAAAGAGCCGGTTAGTGGGGTTAGGGTTGGGATTGGAGTTGCGATGAGATCTAATATGAATTTTGATTTGCCCTGGATCAGTTATTTCTTAACATATCGTAATGGTTTCAATTGGAAATCTTATCTACTTTTGGAGTAAAAAGATGCTCAAGTCATATTTTTAATGTCCTATTAATCTATATTCTGGTCTGCCACGCCTCCCTGTCCCTTAATATTACAATTACCAGGTTAAATATTTTTTAGAATGTGCTGATTGTTTCTCTAATATGTAGTTTTTGCTGTACAGAAAACCTAACTGTGCTCGCCTACCGGTGCGTGAATCTAGTGGGGTATTTTTGATTGTGCATTTTTTTTATTAAATCAACATTTTAATGTAGTATTATAATGTTAATGACCAAGTGACTATTTCCTTTATTAGCAATATTAATATTATATGTAAATAAGGATGTATTTGTGTATTATATTAAACTACTGCGAATCGATTTTGAAATTCAAATTATCATTTTATTTTGACAATAGAGATTATAATAATATAATATTCTTGATTATACAGTATATCATTTAATGATTGTTATTACCGTAATAATAAAGCATAATAAATAGTATTACAGTACTAATTACAGTAGTCATTTGACTTATAAACATTAATACCTATAACTTTGAATTAGACATTTAGTGTTGCAAAACTTTTCAATAATTATCCCTGTACATGAACTATAACAATTAAAAATCCTGAAATCATTAAATGTGAATTTAGTGGTGATTGTTGTTAATGATAATGCATAATAAAATAGTATTAGCAATTTATAATGAGATCATTATAAACATTAATACCCATAAGTTATAGTCTATATTATAGATTCTATAATCATTAAAAATTTTAAGATCATTAAATGTGAATTTAGTGGTTTTAATTTTATAATTTATAAAACTAGTCAATAATGATGTTTAAATAACTGTGGAAAATGTATTTTGGATAATCATTTATCGTATATANTTAAATGTGAATTTAGTGGTTTTAATTTTATAATTTATAAAACTAGTCAATAATGATGTTTAAATAACTGTGGAAAATGTATTTTGGATAATCATTTATCGTATATATTTATTATGTATATAGAGCTATATTATTTAAAATAAAGGTTTTCATGCCTAAGACTGCTATGAGCGAGGTACTGCTATAGATTAATTTTGACTGGGTTAAACTTATTTAAAATTAAATACTAAATATTTATAATAAAATAATAAGCTTAATATTTAACATAAATAACTAAACTGCTACCCTCATATCGAGTACAACAATGGATTTATTACATGTATTACCCCCGGAGTTGGCTATTAGTGGTGCGGATAACCATATGTACAGAATTGGGTTATCATTGCATAAGAATCCGTCAAATACTAGGAATTGTTTTCACAATCCATTCATAATAAGCGTTATGAACATAAAAATGATGATCAGAAACATAGTAATGATTATTTGGTGGCAAAGTAGCGATAAATTTCATTATTATGGCG
>CAJPVJ010001646.1:0-14544 GCA_905397405.1 Oppiella nova | reverse complement strand
CTCTCTCTCTCTCTCTCTCTCTCGTAAGTAAAAAATTGTTCAGTTTTTTTTGCTGTTTTGTATGGTATTCGAGAAAAAATATACTGTTTTCTACGCTAAAAATACAGGAAAACTGCATAAAAAGTTTTTCAATAAATTATACATCAAATCATTATTTACTTCTCAAATACTCGCAGAAAAAGGGTTGACTTTGGTTATGGTTTGCTTTAAAATATCACTTTTTTGATTGAATGTCACACAAATTAAATACTAGTCTCTCTCTCTCTCTCTCTCTCTCTCTCTCACGAATAATGCGTCCAATGATTAATATTAGTACTATTATTATACCCGATATTGTGGGACAACACAAACAAATAGGAAGCCATGCGTTAGGAGTGCTGTCCCATAGAGAGACACACATAGAGAAAGGGCTCAAACAAACTGATGGATAACTTTGAAACTGAATTCTCACTTAATTTTTCACTTTATTATACCATTGACTGTGACTTTGGAGACGAAACCAAGAATTGAGTGAATAATGAATTCAAGGAATTTCCTTATCTCTCATATCAAACCACTGGTGGACAACACATATGTGTAGTGTTTATTTGTTTGGGTATTATTTGTTATGGCTTTATAACTAAATGAATGGACAGGATATGCGAGAATATAGTGAGAGACATAACAGTTAATATGAATAAAATAAATATTATACTAAAAAACACTTTTGATTGTCAAATAAAGTGGGAATTATTATATTTATATATGGGGTATATTTTGACAAAAAATTATGTAAACTAATAATAAGTGTTACGTCAATACAGTGTTTTGAGTGATTGTGTGTTGAAATATAGTGTACACTATTATAATGAATAGTGAATTATATACAGGATAGTTTGTTTTCATTGCAAATATGGGGTTTCAATAAATAAATATTTAATATAAGAATAATGTTATATAAATACAACTTATAATCACTCAATTGTAGATCACTTTTAATATCAATAGTGTACAGATGTGTATAGTTAACAACAACAAATAAGCAAAGCTTATCGTGAATTGTACACATTTATCCATAAAATGTTAATTGTACATGATAGCATATATTTTTTATAATGTATATATCTGTAAATATAGCGAAATTATATATAAAATTCAAACACAATTTACTAGTTATACAAAACATCAAAACTTGGTATCAAATACACAATAAATGTAAAATATTATTGAATTAAAGAAATGAATAGAATATACAAATATCATTAATATCTCATTTCATTCAATACATCAAATTCATGGAAAAACTACTAATAAAATAAAAATGAATTATTTGTTAAAATAATTTTTGCGATGATTTATAATGTGAACAGATTTTATGGACATATTCCCAGCTAATTCACTGTATATTCTGATATAACAATCATATATAATATATACTCGCATTCATATGATGTGTACAACTATTTCTCGGGATAATTATTCATTGAAAGGAGTTTTTCGCTGATAATCATTAGTCAACATTTGAGTTGATTTTTATTTTTGCTTTTTATTCCTTAATATTCTTCTTATATTTCGCATAAAATTACATATTTTTATATCCTTTTCATATCACAACATATACGGTATGATAATATAAGCAATGTTTACCAAATGTTAAGCAATTATTGTATAAAACTTTGATTAGAGATGAGAGAGAGAGAGAGAGATGATTAGTCTTTGATACAATAAACTATCGCTTTAATATACATATATTTTTATCTTAATTTTAATATAAGTTTGTAAAATATTTATATAACCTTATTAGAAACTTAATATCTAATTCAAAATATGATTATGAATTACTTCATAATACTTGATTATCTAAAAGCTGGAGTTCACTGTACAACACATCATATCTGTTAATCTATAAGTTAATGCATTTTTTAAAAACAGGAAAAATCTATATTTTTGTTATTGAATTTGAAATATTAAAAAATTACAATTATTTTTCGTACGCAATGTATGGCAAGCCTTGGCTTTAATGACTGGAGAGAGAGAGAGAGAGAGAGAGAGAGAGAGAGAGAAGTGTTGATAAAAATCTGCGCAAACTTTTCAACTCATCCTTTGAAATGCGAGTCAAAGGATATTAATAACGAGAGAAAAGTAAATAAATAAAAATTATTTAATATTCATAGAGAGGTATACATAAGTTATGCGATTAAAACCTAAACTCCACTCGCAACCTGAAATCTACACAAAAATAATTTATAAAATTAAGTAACAATAAAAATATTAATTGCAGTTATGTTAACCTTTTATTATACGAAAGTGTATTAAAACATATTAAAAATTATTAAATGAAAAATAATAACTAAATTTTAAATAAACTTTAAAATTATGCATGTATATAGTGAACCTGAATATAATACACTTTATAATCAGCAATATTATAGAAATATATCTTTCATAAAGAATTTTTAGTGAATTAATTATCGTTTTAATAGGGAATAAGAAATAAAATATCTTATAATTTTTTGGCTAATTATTCAAAAATTATATATTTTTCTTATTTGTTTTGTGAATAAACATATTTTGGTGTTGATATTTTATTACTAATTATAAATCTCTTTTCAATTCAGTCCTTACAGTGTATATAACACTCACTCCGAAGTAAATTTGTATTTAATATTCAAATTTGTTTTCCACGAGAATATGTTTTTCTATGAAAAATGAATTATGATTTTCAAAGCGAAAGAAATCTCTCGAAATTTTATTTCTTTTTTGGCTTTTATATGAAAAATCTCTTTAAAACCTCATATATTTAGTCAAAGAATTTTTGTATTATTTTTGTTGTGTTTTTGTTTATATTAAAAGACAGTATATTTCATGAATCATGAGTTGTCTCTCTCTCTCTCTCTCTCTCTAAAGAGAAAATTCTGCGGAATTTTTATTATATTTATATATTTTCTTATTATTATTAAATAACATATTCACAGACATATAACATATAAAGCATTACATGAATTGAATAAAATATAATTAAGTTTTATGTTTTGCTTCAAACATACAAAATATTTATATATATTTCACATAAAGTTTGAGTTTTTTATTTTTTAAAGTTTTTTATTGTGGAATCTCTCGAAGAATTTACTCATAAATAAAATAATTGCGAATAAAATTTAAATTGAATTTAAATTATATATAAATTTAATGCAAGAGTTAATACATATGGAGGCTGAGTGAGTGAGTGAGTGAGAGAGAGAGAGAGAGAGAGAGAGCACGGTTTGTGTGTAGGATAGCATTGATAAGAATATTAGCATTCATTCATTTTCAATAAATCAAGATTTCAATCAAAATTTTAAACTTCATTTCAAAGTTCATACGAAAGATATTTCATATCAAACACATATCTGTGAATATAATTCGCGTTTAATTTACCAAAATATGTATTTCATAATTTTTACCCAACAAAAATATTTAGTACTTTAAGCAAAAATATTTACTAGTAAAATATTATTCAATGAATCATAATTTGTTTCGTAACATACAACAAATATAACAAAAACTTAAACAAAAATATTTGTGTGTGATTTTTTAAACCTCGAAAGTGAATTAAATATCATAGTGTGTATGAAAAATGATTGAGTATTTATTTTATGTTTTTTGTCCACTAATCCCTTTCCATTTAATTTACCAAATATTAAGTCTTGAGAGAAAAAAGTTTTTCATACAAAAAAATCGTTTCAAAAGTTAATCTGATAACACAAAGCGAGTAAAGTATATTTTAGCCATATATTGAGCTCTACTTATATTTATATATTGCACTAAAAAAATTATAGTGAATTCAAATACGCTATAGTTACAGAGATAAACATTTTAGAAAATAATAATAAATTTTCAAAGTTTTAATCTCCAGTTGTCTAAAAGATTGTCCGTTTTTATCGAGAAAATTGTGTTTAATTTCTACTTAAAAGGGCATTCAATATATATGGCTCTCCCTCTCTCTCTCTCTCTCTCTCTCTCTCTACAATTAGTTTCAGTCAAATAGAAGTTGTGATATAAAACACAAAATATTTATGATTTTTTTTAAAGTAAAAGTTTTAGAAAGTATAGAAATATAGCTATGAATAGCTTAAGGGTAGAGAAATATACTCATTAAATGAAATTAATAAAACCATAAATAATTTTAGCCAAAAACAGCACATGTATTAGTACGAGGGGTAAGCGCGAGGGAGGGCCGGGACTTGATTGGAGTGTATGGTTTGTATACAAGATTATAATCACATATTTGAGTGAGAAATAGCTTTTTATTGATATTTATTTTTTGGAAAATCTACTTATACTTTGTAAAGTGGATTTATTTTTATAGATTAAAGATTAAGTAGAAAAAAGTTTTTAAAAGTTTAAACATTTCTGCAAAGTTTAATACATTGTATACAATTGGGAAGACACTCTCAAACCCCACTCCCCCTGTCATAGGATTAGTGTAGAAATAAATATAAAATATTTATTATTAATACACTTATATAAACGGTATAAGTTATATAAAAAGTTTATACATATCTATAAATTCAATGCTAAGAAACCGGATTTCGTAGTGAAAATCATAAATAAGAAAACATTTTTTAAAAACTCAAAAATATTATACAATTTGTTGTGCAAAAGCGTGATATCATATGAAATCGTATTTCCTGTTCGCCTAATAATAATCTTTAATTCCCTTTAATACCACTTAATTGAATAAAATAGCGGCCCCACCATTAGGCACGATAGCCACGTGAGGCCCTACCGGTCCCTATGGCATGGGGTCCACCACCACCATATTATCCACGTTTATATTTTGTTATGTTTAAAATGTTAAATTTTAATCCCCGAGTTTGAAGTCATTAATTTTTATTTTGTAAACCAATTTTTGTCAATATATGGCGAATACGGTATTTATTTATTCACAGACCACACAACATCGCGGGATTTATATATCCCGTACGACTGTCCCCTCTATCTATGCCCCCATAGTATGTGATTTATATAGCAATTGGTAATTAGTTGTCGTATAATAAACTATTTTGACATATGTTTGTGTATGTTATGTGTTTTTTACGGACATCTCCGGCACTTAGAAAAAACTGTTATCTTTTGGGACAAGTTTTTAGACAAATATTCAGTAATTTTTGTATAAAGTTTAAGTTATACTCATTTTAAATGTATACTTGAAAATGATACAGGCAATTATTGTTTGTGTCGTTTGGAAAAGCGATTAAAAAATTATGAGTTGAAAAAAGTTTGAGAAAATAAATCTCTCGCTTTCTTATCACAAAACTATATGTTTTATAGAGAAATATGAGATAAGAAAATGTTTTATATAGTCTTTTACGAGTATTTATGAAGTATTAGAAGTTTAGAAAATATTTTGTGTAATATTTAACCTTATAATATATGTGGATCACCAAGGTATGGTGTACTGTACAGTGTAGACTAATATACACATTACTCGTTAGTCATATTTTTGATAAAATCTAAATTTATGTTATAAATTGTTTTAATTATCCTATAAAATATTTTTATTTATAAATATTATAAATTGTATTTAGGTTTTCTGAATGTGGTTTTAAAAATGTCTATTATTTATCACTATTGAGAATAATAGGAAAACCCTTGTATACCATGAGTGACTGGTACAATTTATTTTGTTGTCTCTATTAATATTGCCAATTATGGTCACGTAATCGACTTATGTTTTGTTTAGAAATCAGACAACAAACCATTATTACAAGCAAATTAAAGTTTTGCTAAAAATACAAGGCTTAAAATAAATATACTTGTATACTTTATAACAATCTTATAAATAATATTTTAAGATATTTTGTAATTAAATTACAGTAAATATTTAAATTTTCTAAAATTATTATTTATTTTATACTGTAATTTAATAATTATATTAAGATTTCATAAAATTTTATGTATTTATAAATTATGTGAAAATTGTTAATAAATTTCCAAAAATAGCAAAATATTTGTCAATAATGTGATAAAGCCGTGAATTAGCGATCTTTAAAAGTGTAATATTCTAACCACAAAATCATAATGAGTTTAGGGTTTATGAAAAAAATCTAGTAATTTATGCGATAAATGAGTTGCGAGAGAGAGAGAGAGAGAGAGAGAGAGAGAGCAAATTGAATATCATTTTAATGTACAGTAATCTACTGTATAAATGACTGAACAATAAATAAGCGTATCTTTAAAATTGCATTTCAAATGCCTTTTATATAAAAAAGTTATCAGTTTTTCCACTTCATATATACATTATATCCATAATATAATATTTTATATTAATTTGAATCTTAAAGTCATTTAATTTGATTGCAAGCCATTTATTTGGGTACCAATTATGGCCATATAAACACACAAACGGAGTGTCAGTGGAAAGGTATCTACAAATATATTCTCCCGTATCAAAACATTTTTCTAATAATATTTTATTTTATTTTTACTTATTTTGGACATTAAGTACGGATGAGTTTATGCTTTAATTCAATGCCTAATTAATTCATTTAAAAAACAAGTTTTCATATATCGATACACCGGAAAAATTGCTGTACAGTAAACACCCCGTTATAACAAACAAATATATCCTGGCACAATTAAAATCCTTTATAAAATATAAATTCCTTTGTGTTATTTTTAAATATTATAAAATGAAAATATGTGAAGAATTTTCTATTTTTAGTCAAAGTTTTAATATATTAATGATGGGTTTAGTAATGAAATTATAGTTGACGTGCATTTTGTAAAGCAATAAAAATTCACATTTAAAACCATAAGAAAAGATTAAGCAATAATTAGATACAAAATAAAAACAAAATTAAATATAAATTCATAGATAAATATGTTTTTAATTAAAGTAAATGAGAAGACATGTCAATACTTCTCTCTCCAGCTCTCTCTCTCTCTCTCTCTCTCTCTCTCTCTGTGAATAAGCATTTGTGTGATAAATCTATCTGAGGCTGAAATTTATAGATTTATTTGGTGAGCCCCAACGCACCGGGCAACTTTTCTACCTGTCCCTCAAAGGGTCTGCTAATCTATCGGTGTTGGCAAATGAATTACCCAATTATAGTGTATAACACTTTTATATACCCTTTGATTGAGTTGTGATAAACACATCGAAATTATAAGAAAATATTTTGAATTTTAAATACAAACAAAAATCATAAATTTTTCGTCTCTTTTATCAACACTAGAGAGAGAGAGAGAGAGAGAGAGAGAGCACATATTTGTTATATAATATACAATATTATAGTGAACCCCAAACTTGAATTTAAAAAATAATTTAATAGATAAGAGAACTTTTCAATAAATATTTTTGCTTTAAAAGGGATAGTAGTTAAGACATTGCAAATGAAAACCAATTTTATCGTATAAATTAATTTCAAATAAAATAAGTCTCAGCGAAAATAATTTATCAAAATAAGTTCAGCATTTTTGTAATCAAAACTACACTCAAATAAAGGGTTATTTAATGTATGGTATAATAAGCCGTGAAATGAATGAATTCTTTCACAAAAACATCTAATGTTTTGCTAATTTAGTGCTTAGTTTTGAGAAAATTTTGTTTTACTGCACTTTTTCGTGCATATTATGAAAAGCGTATAAAATTGGCTTTAAAATGCATTTATAAGCAAATTCTTACGTACAGTCAATTGCTTTTATAGTGAAGTTAATTATTTTCGTAATATTTATATAGTGTACAGATATTTATGCATTTTATTTGTATAACTAAAACCAATTTCAAATGATAATATTTTCCGTAATAAATTTTTCAAAAATTTCATTTACTATACAATTGATTGTTATTTAAGATATTTTTAAATAAATGGTATGTTATAGCGAGTGTCTACTGAATTGAACACAACTTTAATATAATAAAGACATTAAACTTCGTACCCTTTTATAGAAAAAAGTGAAGTTTAATATACATTATAGAGATATAAGTGTCGGCGCGTTATATAATGAACTAATGGGTAAAACATAGAATCCTGTATCGACTACAGAGTCAATATTCAGGCATCGGATCGCATATAATATGCATAGGAATCCAAGTGCCCAGTCGTGTAGCAGTCAGTCATTGGTTTGTGTGTTAAAAGTATAGTAATGGAGATAAAAGTTGCAGAAAATTAATTCTCATTCACAGTCTCTCACACACAGAGAAAAAGTGAAAATAGGAGTAAAAACTTAATCACAAATTCAGTCGCTTTCCCATTGAGATGAGAGAGAGAGAGAGAGAGAGAGAGAGAGAGAGAGCCATTAGTTGCAGTGATGTGTTAGTTATAATAAACTAGCCGTGAGTTTCAAACTAATCGTTATTAACTTAGAGTATTATTCCTTATAATTAGTATTAGAGAGACTGGATATAAGCGTACAGTTAAAAGTTGTGCCACTATTTTGTGCAAATCGCAGCACTTTTGCTGTACACTACTTAAAGGCAAATATAATGTACTTTATATATTATTCTCCACATTTTTCTCATTCACGAGTAATTCAAATCTCTCTCTCTCTCTCTCTCTCTCTCTCTCTCTCTCTCTCTCTCATCCCTTAACTTACAATTAATTCTAATCTTCCGATCCTATGCTTAATGTAATACTAGAGTAGTGTTAAGAATGAGTTCCTAAATCGATGGATGGCTAGGAATTCAGTGCCATTTAATTCAATACCGGAATTAACTATTAGATGATTACTATTACTATTTAACTCTTTTATATACCGTTTTCTATGTCATTAAATGGCAACTAATGGTCGGATAATATCAGTGCAAATGAGAGTCAAATGCAAATCAAGAGTTAAAATACTTTTTTGTTTCTCAAAGAGTTGGGAAGAGTTTACGACACATACTATTCAATGCTAATTATAGTGAACCCGTATAGAGGACTGGGATCTATTAAATTGCAATTCTTCTAATTCTCGTCCAAACAAATGTTTTTATAAAAAAAATTATTTTTTAGTGTGAGAGATATGTGAATATAATCCGAGAATTCTTGAGACATTGAGAAACACACAATGAATTTGAATAATAATACGATAAAAATACAATTTCTGAAAACAATTAGATCTGGTTTCTGAACCAAAATAATCTTTTCTGTGTTTTATTGTTGTTTTTCTAACATATCGTTCACGCATTTAAAACATTAACTTTTGTTTTGCTTTTGATAAATACAATTCATTTTTCAATACCGGAATTAACTATTAGATGATTACTATTACTATTTAACTCTTTTATATACCGTTTTCTATGTCATTAAATGGCAACTAATGGTCGGATAATATCAGTGCAAATGAGAGTCAAATGCAAATGAAGAGTTAAAATACTTTTTTGTTTCTCGCAAAGAGTTGGGAAGAGTTTACGACACATACTATTCAATGCTAATTATAGTGAACCCGTATAGAGGACTGGGATCTATTAAATTGCAATTCTTCTAATTCTCGTCCAAACAAATGTTTTGATAAAAAAAATTATTTTTTAGTGTAAGAGATATGTGAATATAATCCGAGAATTCTTGAGACATTGAGAAACACACAATGAATTTGAATAATAATACGATAAAAATACAATTTCTCAAAACAATTAGATCTGGTTTCTGAACCAAAATAATCTTTTCTGTGTTTTATTGTTGTTTTTCTAACATATCGTTCACGCATTTAAAACATTAACTTTTGTTTTGCTTTTGATAAATACAATTCATTTGAATACGAAATGTGCGAATAAATGGCATATTTCGAGATATATTGCTATTATACAGTTTTCTTAAGCCTTGGTATTAGTTTCAGGGTTTAATATGATACCAAAAAACAATAGCATAACATAACGGTTTAGAAAAATTAACAAGAAAAATAAGTATAAATAAAAATAACATAAAAACAACATAACATTTCCGATTTTAATATCGCATTTTATATACGATTTATACAATTATTATTACATGTATTTGTATATTATATACAAATTTCATGTATAAATCAAATGCCAGGAAATATATTGTTGAGACAGACATGAGAGAGAGAGAGAGAGAGAGAGAGAGACCGATGTAGAGAGAGATAAATCAATTTTCATGGATAGACACATGAAAACTAAAACAACAAAAGAATTATAATATAAACATAAAAACAATAAAACGTTAAAATAAATGCTCAAAACCTGCTCTACAATGCATTCGTATGATTAGTGTAGTATTTGATAGTGTAATGGAGTGTAGGGTATATTAATATACGAAACAAAAGGCAATACTAGTCTATTGAATAATTATGTAAAACATATGAATAATGGTTTGGTAACAGACCATAGGATACCCCACACAACACCACACCATCTCATGTCGTCCCCGACCTTAAGAGTTGAGTTGAAAAGTAAAATAATAATTCATTTCAAACTCATCCCTCTTATGGTTAATATCGTTGTATAAAATGAAATAAACTTTTATTTTGAAGATAAAAGAGATTTGCGGACAGAATATAAATAAAATGCTTTTTATATTTCCTGGCATTTGATTTATACATGAAATTTGTATATAATATACAAATACATGTAATAATAATTGTATAAATCGTATATAAAATGCGATATTAAAATCGGAAATGTTATGTTGTTTTTATGTTTATATTATAATTCTTTTGTTGTTTTAGTTTTCATGTGTCTATCCATGAAAATTGATTTATCTCTCTCTACATCGGTCTCTCTCTCTCTCTCTCTCTCTCATGTCTGTCTCAACAATTTAGACCCTGAACCCATTGAGAGCTCACTCTATGATACACACATTTAAAGTCCAAGAATGTCATTTGTATTCAGAAATATAATATGTATTTCAATATTCAGTAGAATATTATACATATAATTATAATACGAGACGAAAACAGTATAAAATACTGTATATTGAAAAATATTTCACTTTTTTAATACTTTAGTTATGGTTTGCGTGCTATAAATGCATAACCATTTCGTACTTCAAACAAAAGCCTAATTTAATATTTAATATTATTTATACAACACATTACTGTTAACAGTGTTTTGCCGTAATATTTCACTGTATTTACTGTTCATTGAGTTATTTAAATCATTTAAATACCGGATACGGTTTCGCCACTAAATAATTGAATTTATAAATAATATTTAATAAGACATAACATATTAAATATTAAATATACAGTACTGTTTATGAAATGTATAGACACACTGGTGGGCACAGACAGACACATAACAGGCCTATTATAATCACACAATTTGTGAAATATAAGTTTAAAAGTCTGGCGAAAAAGTGTTTGTATTTTACGTTTAAGTTTATATTATTATTAAAACAAATACCAACTTTAAGTATATATAATTAAACCGTTATTTTCGCTTTCAATCAACAAATATAATGGGAAACAGAGAAAAACTAAACACAAAACTATGCGAAAAGAAAACAAGAAATTTCATAACTTTTTGTTTGGTATTAAGTTTTTTCATAACTTTTTGTTTGGTATTAAGTTTTTGTCATTTCCTTTGAGCACTCATTTTCACTCTCTGTGTCTATGTATTCATTATAGCCTTTAATACAACAGACAAACAATTTGTGTTTTTGTGGCCAAAAGGCATTTAACTATTATATGCGATATAATCATAAACTAGTTGTGCATACATTACAATTATAAGATATGCTAAAAATAAATTTTTTATATTGTATAACAAACACACACTAAAAGCCATTGGCATTAAAGGCTTTCCACACATCTATGCATAGTTAGTATGAGTTATGAAAATAATTGTTTAATTATTAAAAAGTGAGAATAGAGTGGAGTGACAACCACTGGTTATAACCAAGTGGTCCCAAAATAAGCGAAATTAATTTGCATTTCAATTTGCAAATTTATTTTTAGCCACAAAACCGCTAATTGTGCGCTAATTATGGCTTTGAAATAAGACTCAAAAACTTTTAAGACTTAACCGCAGAGAGAATATAAGATTATGTGTTATATCTGTTGTGGTTATATACGGGAGGGAGAGATACACGGCATATGCCAACCGTGTAATATACCAGTGCTCTGGTGGATACCAAGCGCTGTCGGCACCGGTATTTGTAATTTAAAACCTCTGGAAACAAAATGTTTGCTTAAAAATCTATTGGCAAATAAAACACACATTTTATACATACAATGGTTCGCATTGTATTCCCGGAGTCGACAGTCAAGACATTGAACACTGAATACTAATTTTAGGCCTAAATATCATCGCTATCTATATGTGCTATCAGTCAGTGATCACCGGCACTGGTATTATATCGGTGTCCCCTTTCCACTGGCATTACTACTGGCCCCTAAACACCCATACCATTCATACATAGGGTATGAGTGGATATGGAGTTAATTTGATCGCTTGAGTAAGTCTTCTCATTAGTTAAAAATTATAACTAAAGGTTTCCGACACACGGAATACCAGTGCAGTGCACAGCACCGGCATATCGCGCTGTGTTTGACTAATCTGAGACCTACCGGTGCTCTCGAAATGATAAATGCGTTTTTTCAGACACACATATCATTTGTCTCCACATAATAAAAAAATATTCATTTGAATAAATATTACATTTAATGCCAAAAAATATGATTATTATTATTATATTAATACCGTATATAAACTCATTGTGAATATGATATTAGCGTTCAATAAGTTTTTTGGTTTGAGTTTTGGTTTTCCAAATGCTATCCCATATTCACAATTGCATTACCATTTGATACATAGCTATTAGTTTTTGGTAGTATTTTGTTTGACAAAACCATTAGCACTGAATGCCTACCAACTCGTGTGTCCCCACTATTTCTAATGCATTACTCCATGAATATTGTAATCACAATCACATTTGTATTAATATTCTTCTCATTTGGATATTCAGTAATGTTTTGTTTCATTACATCTCTCTATCTCTGTCTCTCTCTCTCTCTCGCTGTGACTATTCATAACATTCACATAACCGTACACTATATGAGTTCACAAAACGTTTTAATCAATTAATTTAATGTGAATATAATGAAAGTCGTAACTAAAGGAATGAACGAAACAAATTGTATATAAATTATTATTACATTATATTTTGTGTATATTATCCGAGAGAGAGAGAGAGAGAGAGAGAGAGAGCACATAAATCTATATTTAATGAATACAAAAACGTTTATATTCTTGAAAAATGATCAAAACGTGTGCAACAGAAAAGTCAATGAAAAGACAAAAACCAAATACAATCCCAAAACTGAACTCAAATTAAAATAACTAATAATAAAACAAAAAACTTTTGGTCCGTTTTTCTAGTTGTTTAGCATTTCTAATGAGCAAAAAACAGTGTGTTTTTTGTTTTACTTTCAGTCCCATGAATTGTAATTTACAGTACAGTTAATACAGACTTAATTGTGTGCTTTTGGAAACATTGTATCATTAATTCTTATGTAATTTATATAACAGAATATTCTTTGCCCAAAAAACAGAGAAAATAAAATATTAAATGACTTTTTTGTGTCTAAAACAAATGCAATCATATATCAAATTCTTGTTTCTCTGTGAGTCATCGCAAACATATAAATTATAATTAATTTTATATTTATTATGCATTATATTTTAACTCATTATAGTGAATACCTGGAGTAAAGTATTCATTAATTTGCAATACGTTTGTTAAAATCAATTTTGTACACTTTCAGTGCTATTACTGTATAATATTTATAAACAAATTGATTATTGAAACTCTCGGGCCCCCCTTTTACCCCCTCGGGAGTTGGTATTTTAGGAAATTAATATATACACAAAGGTTTCAATCGATATATTAATCTAAAAGCGGTTTGAGGAGGAAAAATACATTTTTCCACAAAAAAGTTTGAAATTCATGTGTATATTATGTATAAAGTCACCCCAAACTTAACCCCCACTCCCCCTCTCAATACCCACAACACGAGTGACTCAACATTAGATATAATGCTATCATTTAATGAGCAGTTCATCCTATTATGTAATTTAAATAGCATCTCTCTTACAGCTCTCTCTCTCTCTCTCTCTCTCTCTGGTATCAAAAAATTAATGCATAATTGGTTTGGTTTTATGGAGACTGATGTGATGGAAATTTTAGCCACTGATACAGCCATTAGTTTGTGAACACAATATATAATACTGTATAATGTATAGTAAAAAGTCTCTTATGGGTGTCATAAATGGACCCCAATATTAAAGGTATGTTTGAAATATTAATTTTCGCCTTCATTTATGACATCATAAACGCGCTAAAAATACACTTAAACCTGGGGACCAGACATGAAATCATGTATAATTTGTGCAAACATTGTATCAAACATTGGATAGCAATACATGCATTCATGGAAACGATTATGAAAATTGGATTCAATTTCATATATTGTTATTCGCTTTCAATGATGAGTCAAATGTTGGAAACAAACCATCTGTTAATGTCACACAAAATTCATACTTTAATTATCATTGATATGCATTGGACGGCAAGTGCCACTACTATCTCCCGGTGCCCAATAATTTGCATAAAATTCTGCAGAAAGAGTTGAATTATA
>CAJPVJ010001645.1:0-15612 GCA_905397405.1 Oppiella nova | reverse complement strand
TAATACGGGAACTTCAACTGTATCTATATCTAAAACATCAGGCACTATAGGAAACAATTGACAAGGTTTCTTACGATTACAATCTAGTATATTAATCAACGGTATCTTTACTTCCAACAGATATCTATAATATATACAAAACTAGTTAATTAAGAATATCAAGAATTTTGTTAAAAATACTATATACAGATATACAGATGAAATATAATACTATATAATACTATATAATATAATACTATATACAGATGAAAATGAAAAGTATTTGTATATAAATATTAAAATTTAATAAAATATTTCGCAAAGGGAGAATAATTATAGCTTGATATAATATGTGTATTGCTTAAATAATTATTTAAGATTGACATCCATTTATATATTGAATAATTTCCTTAAAATAATTATTTTGAGTTTAATATTGTGTAATATTGTTTAAAACTAATTTATAGATTCAATTTGATCATAAAACGAATTGTTTAAATTTAATTAATTAGTTAGATAGATTTAAAAAACAACATATTTGAAACATTTGTTCAGAAAAGTTAGAAAATTAATTAATTTTAGGATCATATCGACTATTCACATTGACATTGAGCATTTTACTATAAATTCAAACAGACTTAAAGTATATAAGCAAGTATAGTCTCTAATTTTATTGTAAGAGGCAATCACTAAACAAATAACGAGAATAATGCGATTTTTAATTGCATTAACCCTTTTGGTTTCGTTGGCAGGAATCCATGGTATTATAATAATAATGTATAAATACTTTAATAAATACTAATAAACTATATCTAATTGACTGATTAGGAGCTGTAGTGAACGGAACCACGGCTTATGGGAACAGAAACAATGTGCTCGGCACTGTGGATGGCAATGGCAATGTCATCAACAATGGACAGGTAGTCGGACACGTCAACCCAAACAACTCGAGACAAGTTTTGGACAACTCGGGTAATGTGATCGGGACTTTGGGTTATAACGACAACCAAATAGCTTACGACGGAAACGGCAACCAAATCGGAGTCGTGGACGCGTGCGACCACGTCTGGAGTAACGGACAGGACATCGGATATCTTGGTGCTGACAATAAGACTGTATATGCCAATGGCAGTAACCAGCAAATTGGTAGCCTAAGGACCCCCTACTATACCGGTGATGGAGTATATGATGCCAATGGTAATCTTGTGGGAACAGTAGGTAATGACAACAACACAGTCTATAACTCAAGCGGTCAGAAGATCGGAACCCTGGACGGCAACGGAGTGAACGTTCGCGACGGCAATAACAATGTCATCAGTGGTTGGCAAAGACGAAACAAAGACCGAAATGGTTGCGGGACAACCGGTGGAAACACTGGAAACACTGGAAACACTGGAAACACTGGAAATACTGGAAACACTGGAAACACCGGAAACACTGGAAACACAGGAAACACAGGAAGCACTGGAAACACTGGAAATTATGTGTACAATAATGGACAGCCTGTAGGATATGTTGGAACCAATGGTCAGATCTATAACTTCAATAACCAACCGATCGGATACTTAGACAGCGATGGAAACACCGCTCGTTATTACAACACAAATCAGGTGATCGGTTACAGAAATGGGAATGGCGCCAACACTGGCACCGGTACTAATGGCGCTGGTAATACAGGAACCGGTAGTCAAGTTTATCCCATTGGAGGCGTTCAACAGATAGCCCCCAGACCTTTGTCCAGCTTTGGTAACATACAATACTATAATAACGGTGTACCAGTTGGTGGTGTACAGCCAGTAGGTGGTGTCCAACCTGTTGGTGGTGTTGTACCGGTTGGTGGAGTACAACCTGTTGGTGGTGTTGTACCTGTTGGTGGAGTACAATCTGTTGTACCGGTTGGTGGTATCCAGTCAGTTGGTAATTACCCGTATGGTACCGGTTACAATACTGGTTACTATCCTTATAACGGAAAATAAATTCAAATCCCAAACCTATAAATGAATATTGTAAAAATATATTTTAAAAAGTGTACATTTAATACATAATTTGTGGTAAAATTAATATGTTGTGTATGTCTAAATCATTAAATATGCTTAAAAGTCATAAATAAGTGTTAATTTATTATTTTATCCCAATAAATAAAACAGCATCAAGTTATCAGAGTTATTTTAAGATGTAATGGTAGATTCAGTTCCACTACAGTAGATGTCTTTAATATCTCAACACTTGAAACTAATACAAAAAATATCACCAATTTCCTTTAATATAAAGTTATAATAGTTTAAAATTAAATGTTTATAATCAATATTGAACATTTTAATTACAGTTATTAATAATAATGGAATAAATTTTATACAGTAATTTTAAAAACCTAATTTTAATATACAATATATGAATTATAGATACAGTATTAAAATAATCATTTTAAAATACTGTATAAGGAATAAACTATATTTTTATTAATTATAAAGTTATATCATTTTTAATGTATAAAATATAAACAAAACATAAAGCTACAACAATTGTAAAAATATGTGAAATACTAAAAACTTCACATATAGTGCCAGTCATAAGACAAAGCATTGATTTATTGATTTAGAGAATATTCAGAATTAGAAATAAAAACCCCGATTCTGTCATTAATAATGCATTACTTGAATGGTATAAATGGTATTGAAATTGAATTTTGTTTTTACAAAACTCTAATCTTAAGTGAAAATACATACAGAAAAATAAAAATAGAAGATGGCAAGAAATTTCATGCTAATGAAGCCATAAGTTAAATGACACATATTTATCAATGAATGGAGCCTTTGGGTCACATCTAATGCCTAACAATATATTAGAGTAATTTGTTGGCCAAACAAAAATACGACTAATGTTTTTAAATTACTTTATTATACAATAGTTTCGAGAGAGAGAGAGAGAGAGAGAGAAAGTTGTGGCAAATTGTAGTCATGAGAGGACTGGGAGGACATCGCAAATCAGATGTGTTATAGTGGTTGAGCGCAAAATATCCATTAAGTGGTGTTTTTTCAATAACTATCTCTATATGTTTGGTCCGAAAGTGTGTTAAAACGACAGTCTTTTATAGTGTGCACTGTTTTAAAAGATTCGTTGCCATTATATTATATATATTTTTGGTGACTCTTTGTCTCAAACTAAACAAATTATCTGATCTTTGAGTGTGCAGTGGAACTACACAATGGTCTGACATAAACATTCATCTGACAGATAACCACTATTTTTCGGATGCACTCGCATTATACTACTGGTTGGCCCCACCATTACATTAGGTATTAGAATAGAGTAGTGCTATCAGTAATCGTGAAAAATAAACTTTTCGTTCACAACGAGACGACTATTCTTCTTAGTTTTCAAACAAGAAACTCAAAATACTATTTATATTGATTGTTGTCACAAAACAAAAAACAAAATCAATTCACTGGGAGATTTGTTTATTCACTTCCTATTGATTACGAGTTTTGTTTAGTTTTAGGATTTATTTGAACAATTTTATCGCAAGAATTTCTTTCAAAACAATTGAGTCCATAGTTAAGTAACAAGACATACACCGAGCCATTCATTTGTCGCATAAATTGAGATAATTTTTAATCAAACAAAATGAATGTTAACTTAAAGTATAAAATGTATATAAAAAATAAAAACAATCTTAATTCTAAATTTGATTGAAAATTCTGCACATAGAAAGTAACAGTAAATAGTAGAGGGCATAAAAATGGTTACAATAAGTGTATATCCATCCAACAGTTGTTAACCTCAAGGGTTTAGTGGCAAATCTCAATGGTTTTTGAATCAAATTCAAATACTTTTCAGTCTGGAGTATATAGTTTTCAAGAAGTACTGTATATCTAAAGATTTGATATTCTTTCAAAATTCAATATATTTTATTAACGTATACTAAAAGGACAGGTATTTAGGTTTAAGGTCTACATAATAAAATAGATATTTCCTGTATTCTTGACAATACTTACCATAGAGTACTTCAAATTTCTACATAAAATTTATAAATGTAATAAAATATGGAAAATATTACATAAAATAATCTAAATCTAATAAAACATAACAGAAACATTATAACAAATAAAGAAAATATTAAATTCTTGTGTATATTTCTATTTACACATAAATACTCATATTTTTATAGATCTCTTAGGGATTATAAATCACAAATTTATTGTTACATATTTGCAAAATAATAAATAAATAAAAATATATAGCAATGATTTGATATGCAAATATTATGATTACTATTACTGTTATATTCAGTATTTATGTTGTGGTATTTCATACAACTTTGAATTTTAGTTTTTTTCGAGTCTGAATAGTAGCCAATTGTATGAATATTTAAGACTTAATATACTGCAGTAGTAGTAGTTTTATTATATTTATATATAATATTATGCCCAATGGATGTCGAGTTTTATGCTCTTAAATGGCCAAATTATCTAACATTTTATGCTCCATAACTCATACAGTGTATAAATTTTATTTATTTGTACCAGAAAAATTAAAGGTATAAATCATAACTACATCCTATAGCTTGTTTACAAATATATAATGTCTTATTTGAAAATTTAAATTAAACAAGTTATAGAATGTAGTTATGATTTATACCTTTAATATTTTTTGTGCATATAAATAAAATTTATATACTGAATTAAAATTGATTACAAAATATGTTTTTTCAAGAATTGTTTAACTAATGTGTCAAATTCTATTAACATGTGTTTGATTTACTGTAATGCAATTCATTTTACTGAATCAAAGCATATAAATTAGTATACAGTATTTAAAATTTCAAATAAAACCTATAAGCTTTGATTCAGTAAAATGAATTGAATTACAGTAAATCAAACACATGTTAATTGAATTTGAGACATTAGTTAAACAATTCTTGGCAAAACATATTTTGTACCCAAATTTGGAAATTCAATAAAGTATTTGTCGTTTCCATATGTTATGAGACGCTGTATAGTAATTGAAGTCATATATCATACTTTCAAATGATATATTAGTTAAGAATAATTTTTGCGCCGAAAAAACTACAAAATATGTAATACCCAGAGTCAGTGATATGATATGAAACCGTTATCTGTATTTTCATATTTCATTATCTCTATGTTTTTCAGTTCAATAATTTTGATGAGAGACTACAACTCTTGACATAATTTAGTTGCCTTTCTCTGTGGCGATCAATAGCTGAACAATAAAAGGCGGACACAATATGTGAGTGAATTAAAGTTATCAAAACAAAGTCACATCGAGTTGTGAGACTTTAATCAGTTTTTTAGTAACACTTTACGCGCGAAGATTGCGAGACAAAGATTATCTAAATATAAGGCTAAATGGCTTCATATCCAAACACTTATAACATATAATTTTGTCGCACACTTCAAATCAATAAAGACTTGTATTATGAACACAACTCATGTGTGTAACGGAAGACATTCAGAAATATTTGTCAATATCTCGACTCCAATTAAGGGCTTTAAATCAATAAACTTGAAATTAGTTAGACTAAGGGCTCAAAACGGAAAATATTAACAAAAGAAGAAAATTAATTGCAATTTAATGACAAAAATTGTGAATTAAAAATAAGTTTAAAATTTTGCATTTAATAAATATGATAAAATCAAGTTAATTATATAAAATTTTATAATTAGTTTTTAAAATACTATAGGTTTAGAAAATTCATTTAATGATTAACAGTTTCAGCAAAATTGACACAAAAATTTGAAACAAAAATTTCCAACATTTGGGTGATTACTGGCACTCATTCATAATGGAGAGGGAAGGAAATGGTCGTCAATATTAAATGAGACAAATGTTTACATTTCAGTGCATTCATGTGTTATTGAATTAAATTTTTGAAACACAAAAAATTAAGCCGTTTTTGCTTTACTTAAAGAGAGTGCAAAAGAAGACATAAGAAATGAGAGAGAGAGAGAGAGAGAGAGAGAGAGAGAGAGAAAGTCTCGGTATGTGACGGCACCGGGAGATCAGGCAATAGTTTAACAGCGCTTTCAAGCAATATTAAACAATTTACTTCCGAAACACTAAACAAATAACTTATTTTTTCAAATTTTCTCGTTTTGTTTATAAGAATTTATTTGCGAAATAAAAAAGTTTTTAAAGCATTAAATAAAAAGAAATACAATAATAATCGTAAAAATGGGAAAACATTTGCAATGAAAACTTAAGGCGGCTTAAAGCCAACTAAAACGGAATTATGAAATATTTAAAAGGGATGAGAAAATATTTATAAAATTCAACAAACGAAAAGTGCTAGCTGAAAAAGCTCATTGATAATGTGCATAAAAAGCATTTGTTTTTTCGAGTTCAAGATTTGATGGGAATTGAAAATAAAGCATTATTTTGACATTTATCTATCATTATATATATAGACGTACAAAACAAACAGTTTTTTGTTGTTTGATTACTCGTCTGATGGGATAAATTAGACAATAATTTATAGTTTAATAACAGAAATAATTCAATGGTTAGTGAAGAGGTTAGTGGATGAGTGGCGGAGGGACTGGGAAATGGGTTTTAAGGCTTTAAAACACAAAAGTGAAAGAGTACACAATGACGAGAATGTAATCACCAAATGCTTTTGCAATCCACACAAAAATCTGATCCCATTTCAGATCAGATGTAAGCCCTTTAGAGAGTAGACAACAGTATTAGTGTAATAGAGAGCAAAGAGAAGATAAACAGTGAATTAAACACTGAGCTATCGGTGCTATAACTATAAACTATTAGGAGGGCTAGTAGGCAACGGAATCGGTGCAAAATCAGCACAAAATATTAAAGTTTCAAACGATATAATCATAAAAGAAATAAATATATATATAAATTCTGGAAATGCTTTTTGTCTGAAACAATGGCACCGAATGAGAGAAATGAGTGAAAGCCAGAGATCAGAGCAAATGTTAACCAATTTGGTTGCCTCTAAAAAACGCCTTCCCTATACTAACAGCGATTTTTGTGTCATTTATGGAAATATATAATACACGACACGTTTCGGGTCCAAAATATGTCAAACACGATGTCAAGACATATACAACTAAATAGTTGTACAGCTGTTCTGTCAGTTTTTAAAATCACTTTTACTTTACTTTTTTTAGTCGCCTTTCATTTTGTTTTTTGTGTGTTTCACTGCTATTAGTATTAGTGGAGTGAGTGGTCAGCAATCAAACTAAACAAGCATTTTGTGGACAAAAGCTCTTGTTTTGCAACGAGAATCACACATAAAACTTGACTCTAAATGATCTATTATTGGGATCACTAACTCTCTCTTCACCAGTAAACCACTAAAATCTCTCTCTCTCTCTCTCTCTCTCTCTCTCTCTCAGTAATTTTGTTGCAGACTTTCATAATAATACCAATTTCGCCCCAAAAACAAAAAATATATTTTTAGAAATCACAGCCATTAAGATTAATTTCATGTCAAAACTTTTAGCTCAAATGTTTTAATTAAATTACAGTGAATAAAATTTAAGTTTTGCTTTATAAATTGTTTGGAATAATAAATATTATTTTTCGAGTAATTAATTCATAAACACAATTGATTTTATGAGTCATTGCGTTTAATAAATACTATTATATTTAAAGATATAGTAAATTTACGAAATTTTTAACGCTATTCACGACTTATTAAATAATTCTCGAAAATAAAAAAGTAACAAAATTGCTGTATATTTGGTGACTAATTAATTTATACGAATGAAAAATAATAAAAAATGTGAAATAATTACTATAAAGTAATGTCTGGACAAATTCATTCAAATGAATAAAATGACACAAAAACACAAGAACTTAACATTTATTCTTACATTCAAATTGTGTTCACTATATTCTGCATAATTCTGTTGAGACAAGTCATACAAACACTTTATATATAAATATAATTGTGATTATTATAAAAATGCATTCATTGTCTTAAACAGACTAATGGAATGGTGACAGTAATTAAGATATATTGTCATCTCGTGTTTGCAGACATTTACAGATAAAGTGAGTTTTGCTGTGTTTCACAAAAAAATGTCTCAATATTTTTGTTTCCTCTTTCATTGCTTCTCCATCTGTATGTCTCAACTGATTTCATTGGCCGACACTTACGGCACAAACAGCTCTTCAGACAATATCTACACTCTATTTGACTGTCTTTTAAGAAAATAAACTTCTTTTTCAGATCAAGACTGATGTCGACATCAGTTATCTCTGTCTCACTATCTCTTCACTTTTTTATACACATATTATTCAAATCGAGAGTAATTTCCAGAGAATACGAAAATCAAAATATAAGTAAAAATAAAAAATAAATAAATTGAAAAAATGTGTGAAAAATAGTGTGAATACAAAAGTGCTATTGAATTCACTAATGGATTGAATGACAACTATTTCAATGAAATATATGACATATAAGAGAGTGTGGGAGAGAGAGAGAGAGAGAGAGAGAGAGAGAGAGGATGAATGACTGGCGAAAGAGATACTTCACGAATAAATTTCGTTATATTTGGTGAGCCTTTAGTGTGACTTTTGGTGGTCTTATCAGGCAATGAGTTGAGCCGTTTTGACTGAATGAACGCAATTGTGATAAAATGCAAATTTTTTGTTGCTCTGTCTATATGTGGAGTGCAATCACTCTCACAAACACTGCACTCATATATGATATATACACGAAGATTGGCCACAATTTTATGTATCCATTGCTCTCTCCCGCAGACTGGCTATCACTGTATGAAAGTGTGTCTGTATTTTATAAATCATATTCAGTCCAGTATTTGCTTTTGCTGTGAAAATTGATATTATATTAAGAAAACAAAATTTTTTCCACTCTTATATTTTGAGTTCATTATTCATGACATTTATATTATCGCATTGAATCCAATGCACAACTAATGCAATATTCCGTTACTTTTTCTTTATGAACACTAACTTTATATCGCTTTTCAACCAAATGTACGCCAAAAGTGCTTGTTATCAGTGTATTCATCCAAATGAATGCATTTTTGCAATAAAAAAATATAATATAAGAATTATTATTTTTATTTTCTATTTATAGCCATGATAATAATAATATTCTGTATTAGTATTAAGAATCAGAATTGCATAGAATATTCATTCACAGCAATACAAATGAGAAATACATTAAAATTGTTATGACTTTTATATTGACATTAAATTCAATCATATTTATAAATACATTGATTAGAAATATATTTTATTAAAAATTTGTATACTAATACTACCGTAGTACAATGTTACAGATATTAATATTAATTGTTATTTAAATTAAAGTTATCATAGAAACTGTAAGGGGGTTATAGGGGGAGGCTTTCAATATAAAAAATACAAACAAATAAACGGGAAGTCATTCACAGACAACGTGTCCATTATATGTGGGGTTTGTTGACGAATGCATAGAATTGAATGCATTTACCATTCATTGCATTGATTGCCACCAAAGCAGTGATGAGTGCCACACAATCATCAGGGTTTGCATCCATTGGATTAGATGCACCGCAATCCTCGTCATCAAACCCGTCATCAAACCCGTCATCAAACCCGTCATCAAACCCGTCATCAGCCACAGCATCGCCCGAAGACTTGCTTCGGGACAGCACTGCATCGGAGCCGCAGAAGTTGGTCAACAAGAAGGTGATTCGGGTGACCAAGAAGTACCTCATAATCACCGACCACTTTAACGACCACATCTGCACTCATATAATCAAACCGCGAAGACATCGGCGCCTGAAAAATGGTCGCAAAGACGTGTGCACACAGACGAGCGCCCGCTGGGGATCCATTGATATCCACCAAATGGACAATCACTCCGATATCAAGATCATCGCCTATGAGATGTTCAACACGTTTGAGACGCTCAAGAAGCAGATCAGTGTCTCCCGGCTTAAGACACGTCAGTGGAAGCGTTTGATGGACACCGCGGAACAGAGACATCGCAAACGAAAACTGAGATATATGTCAAACAACTGGTGCACTGTCTGTATGGCTGAGGCGGTCGATGGCTTTTATGTGGAGGGATCTGATCGTCACTTCTGTGGCGGTCAGTGTTTCCGGCAGTGGATGAGTGAACACCCGGACGAATGGCCAGAACCTGAGGAATCAGAAGAGCCCGAAGAACCAGAAGAACCTAAAGAGTCAGAAGTGGATGAATTAGAGATCGAGGAATAGTTGCGATTATCATAAGTCATGGTAATCACAGACAATGACTAACTGTATTGAACCACAGGTTATGTGATTTTGTAATTAGTTTGTAATCATTATTTTTAGAGTTTTGTTTAGTTTTATGTCACTTCAGATTATTTATTGTTTTATTGTGTAAATAGTATTTACCGTAGAGTTTAATATATCATTTCTAATAAGGTATACCGGTATTCACCGCGGTATTTATAATATAAATATAATTAGTTTATTAATTTATTATCAGTTTTTATTATTTATAATTTCGTTGATTTTTAAATGATTTGTAATTTATTATTTAAATTGATATGAGTTTTTTAATGTTATTTATTTTTTGCTTAATATTTAGTTTTTCTATTAATGCAATATATGATTGATTTGGTTTTCAGCGAAACTGTTACATAATTAACGGCAACAAGTGATCAGAAAATATTGGCATAACTGTCAGTAGTGAAAGTGACGCTCAAATTGTTTGGCAACTCTTTGCATAACTGATCCCTTCTGTGTTGAGTCACTTTGTCGTCAACACTGAGCCTCACTTCCAGATGTCTATCGCAGTGTTGGCCACAAAAGCGTTTAGCGCTGGCAATCAAATCCTCATAACTCATCCACTCCTCAGTTATCTCCAGTGTCTTCAATCTGATGAGACCATCGATTGAGGTGTTTGAGCGCCTGTAGCTCTCTGTAAGCTGTTTGGGTACAAACTTTGCATATAGTGCTGGACACCAGCCCTAAACACACGCATCCGAATCACATGAATCTCATATTCAATTGGCTTACGTTTGGGAAACACTCCAAAAACGGCGTCAAGTGTACGATATGAATGAGACTATTCTTGAGAGACAGACATTTCACGGATGGAAAGCATTTAAATCGCTTTTTGCCTAAAGTGGCGGCGCTTCCCACGAATAACCTCCTAATGGCCAACGAGTGCAGCCTTTTCTGGGAACTGGGAAGCAATCGATGGTCTGAATATCGACACAATTAATGGAAAACACTTTCAAATCGGATTTACTGGCAATCAATTTGAGGTCCTCTCGACTGTACGCGTAATCGGTCCGCAAATAACTAAACCCTGTCTGCGATCTGCGTATAAATAGCCTAAACTTTTGCAACTCTAGCCCTGAGTACCACTGATTCGTGAGTTGCAACGATCGCACGCCATTTGGCACGATATCGACGACACCCTCGAAGTGCTCGTACTGTCTGACGAAGAGTAGCGCCAAAAGGGGAAAGTTTGAGACCAAAGCCATTGTTTTGGGATTCGTTGGCAATTGATTGCGACTGTAGTGTAGCACCAAATGTAGCAATAATTTGCATTCAAAACACAAACGATTCACTTTTGGACACATTTTGGCCAATATATCGATGCAGTCGACGCTCAGCTCCTGGTTAATCAATAGCACCTCAATGTTGGCGCACTTTTGCCTCCATTTCCACGAGAGTTGTGCTCACTTTGATCCCCTCCACACTCCTTATGGTACCGTATGGCACACCTAATCACTTCAGATCTCTGCTCTCGGTATTTATGGGTCCCATTTGCAGCCCTTTCACACATCCGATCACATATTGTGCACAAAATCTAAACTCATTGCTGACTCGCTGTATGGCAAACAAATGTCTCAATTCTAGACGTTTCACTATATCTATCACAATGTCTTTTGGACCTCTTTTCACAGACTTTTTATTATGAATTTTGTTAAACGTCTTACCGTTTAAATCATAATTCAAATTAATTTGCATATAAAACGAGTCGACATTATATAACCGCCTAAATATGAGATTTGTTTGAAACAATTTCCATAACAATGATTAAACGCTCGATTTAATGTGGAAATGCGAATAAATATATCAAAAGTTTGTAGTTAACTATAATTGATGTCTGATTTCAAGTTTGCGAATAGATTTCAATTTAGAAAATAAAGTTTTTTGCTGTCTATTTGCACTAAACATATTTGAATACTTTAACAGAATTTGTTTTTATTTGCTCATTGTTTTCAATTGAATAAAACAATTTGAAAACGACAACAGAAAAGATACAAAGAATAGATTAATGGTATGAATGGCTGTATTGGAAGAATGGGTACTAATGGTCTCAAAGACAATACCCCATTGTGTGTCTGAAGAGTATGTACGGTATAAGTAGTTTGGTCTATGATCTTACTTTTAAATCCCAAATCAGTAATTACAGGCATTTTGTGAAATATAAAAGAAAAGTTAAATTTAATATTTTTATTTTTATAAATGCTTAACATTTTTGTTAAATTAATTTATAAGGCAAAACAATTTAATTAGTTTACAATGGAAACTTTTATTACCCTATAATTAAATTAATATGAAAGAATATTTTACTGTGAAATGTACACAATTGTTATACTGTAATGTATTTTATAAAAGTTTAATTTACAAACTTAAACAAAAAATGTATATAAAAGTTTCGCCAACATACTGGTAAGTCGTTGTGTTAAATTTTAAATAGGTTAGAATTGAGCTAGATTAAAACAAATTTTTTTGCAACTATTCTTTTTTGGCACAATAACGTTGATATGCCAACTTTTACTCAATTCTCACAGGAACGGTAGGGAACGGTAGTTTTTGAAAATCTTAAATTACTTAAAAAGTTTACAACATTTTTAAGTTTTGATTTTTGGATTTGATGCACAGGGTCAATAGCAAAATACTAAATTCTGGATTTCTCAAAATTTGGCCTTGTTGATTTTTAAATAAAGTTTTTAAACTTATAAATTTTAAACTCATTCATCGTTAGAACTGGATCAATGTATCAGGATGATTCTAAATTTGTTCGAAAAGTCTTTTGCTAACAAAAATTCGGAAAATTGTAGCTGTACAATTTATTTTTAATTAATTATGAAAATATTAAAATATACAGTATTAATATATTAAATTCTTTGGCTGAGACAAGTACAATTTACAAATACAGTACATGTTTATGTTATATTCCTTAGTTTTAATACCCAAAACTTTTATTATTACAAGCAACCATTAAATTGTCCTGTGTAATACAAAATAATCGTATTTATCTCGTATTGTATTTGGAAATAGAAAAATGAAAAAGATTTCGGTCACATAAACAAACTGATTATGCAATACATTAACTAATAAATTAGACAAATAGATTTACCGGATTGCCATAAATTTGATATTCATGTTAACTATGGATATAAAGTATTGTTTGATAAGACACGAGACAAAAAGGGAAACAAAACTCGAGTGAATAGTTATTTAGCAGTACTTTGTCTCATCCGATGAGATCTATTAGTTGTATCCCTTACGCAATCATCTCAATAAAAGCTTAGACTTTCCTTTTTATACTGGCGTTTAGAAAGCAATCAATTAATTAGCAGGGCAAATCGCTTTATGAAAATCCATTAAATGTTAAAAAAGAAAACATATTTTGTTGTATTTTTCTGATTAATCGTGAAATAACTTATTTTTAGACCAGATTTTCCATTTATGTCCACAATTTATAAGATTTATAGCATTTGTTTTCAATGCGAAAGTCACACAAAAATGGTTTCCCTTTGAATTGAACGGGTTTTTTGTGTTATGTTTTCATACGAATGCATTCGTTTGTTAACACAGAATAACAGATAATTTGTCACATGTTTGTACAAAATCATTAAATAATGAATGCGTTGGCGACTCAACACTTATGTGTATTTACTTGATGTGTGTTTTTTGTGTGTTTGTGTCTCCACTCACTTATTTAGAAAATAATATTTCTTTATATACTCATTACGTATACTTCGAGAATTTGTGTCTAAAATACGAGTTCAAGAGTTCATTAAACGATTCTGTAATGAATACAGTATAGTGTATATAAAGGTACATAGATTAAAACAAATAAACTTAAAAATTACATCACATATAATAAATTATTTTGTGACAAAAAACTTGTCAAAAACTACAAATTGAACTAATATTCACATCAATTATTTTGAATGAAGACCACTACTGACTATTCTCTACTAATTATTATAAATTATTTAAAATCTCATTTTGTATGACAGTAATTAATGAGTTATTTATTGATATATTATGTATTATTATGAGATTAATATTGAATTTCATATTAATTACAATAAATTTGAATAATAGGGATGAGAGAGACTCTTATCAGAAAATATATGAAAAATGCATAAAAATCAATAAATGACACAAAACACACACACACTTCACGGTATGTATTATAATAACAAATATTCAGGAATTCCCACTCAAAACCTGAGATATATATACAGTATATATATGCAAAAGGTCAATCACTAAAACACTTGCCAAAAATACATTATAAACAAAATAATACATATTTAATAAACTCTAAATGAATTGTTATAAATTAAATTGAATAGATTTTATATTTATACATTAATTACAAAAATAATTAATTGTATTTGAAATAATTTTGTATGTTTTATTTATAAGTTAAACATACTTACTAGCATTACACTTAATTACTTTTATAATGTATAAGATGAGTAAAAACTAAACGATTTTGTCTTAAATTTTTGAATAATTTGACCACGAATTAGATCTTGTTTGCCAATGATAATATTTTATGTGTATTAAGCTTGTAAATTCAAACATTAAATGAGTTTCTAACAAAATAGAGACTTTACAAAATAATATGTGGAAAATCTTTTACAAAATGGGACCAAAAGTTTTCATTATTTGATTTATAAGTGCAATAAATTTTTATTATTTAATTCTTTCTAAAATAATTTATGGCCGAAAACTTAATAATTCAAATGTTATATAAAAAGCTACTGGATTTTCAGCCAAAATTTATTTTGTTATAAAATCGGTATTTAATTGAATTTGGCAAATGTTTTATTGAGTTTGTGTTAAAAACACATTTCATATACGAAAAGACTAAGAAATATATATTTTGCAATAAAACTAAAACTAAAAATTATAATTAAATGATTCATAAAATAAATGGACAATAATAGCAGTAATCATAAATATAATTTAAAATCATATAATGACTTAAAATGCTTTGCATTAAGAAGCAGTGATGTTTTGATTTTGATTTTTGTTTATTAGAAATGTCGTCAAAAAAGCTTTTCTAATATACAGTATATCTCGAGTGAAAACACAATTTGTTTAGAGAGAGAGAGAGAGAGAGAGAGAGATGACCGGAGAAGTGGATGGAAAGTGTGTATAAAAATGAATCGATGAACTCAATTAAGAATAATTCAATAAAAGCAAAATATGTAACGTTAAGAGCATTTTGTGTTTTTATTTTTTCAAAGCATTTACTTTTAACACAAGTTTTTATATTATTTTGTTGTTGTTATGTATTGAGAGTAAGTGAACGAGTGAGTGAGTGTGTGTGTGTGTGTGTCATTTATTGATTTTTATGCATTTTTCATATATTTT
>CAJPVJ010001644.1:0-15613 GCA_905397405.1 Oppiella nova | reverse complement strand
AGTGGAAGTGTGGGGTAATAAGTCTAGTCTATGTTTAGGTGGAAATCAGTTTTTCTTTGCTGTCGGTCTCTGTATTGCGCCCCTAATCGACACCCCGTTCGTCACAAACATACCGACCAATCAGACAAATACTTCCAGCATAATCAATGTGTCCCGACTGGAAGTTCCCTTTGCTATAAACGGTGTTTTGCTTATAGTATCAGCCATTCTGTTGCTACTTCTCTACTGTTATCGGCCATACATTCCGCCTAAAAGTCAAGAGAAAGCAATCAAATTTGAATTTCCAAAGAAATGGGAACTCATATACATATTACTCGGAGTATTTATTATCGGACCGTACGCGGGACTGGAGCTCATGAACTTCCAGTTAATTCCCACATTTCTCCAGGACTCGTACCAACACATATCCGACTCCCGAAGCTCACAATTATTAGCCATACTGACCGGTGTTTTCGCTATTTTTCGTTTAATAAACTTTGTTGTGGCAATCAAGTATTGGACAAAAAACTACATTTACGTCAATCTGATACTGATATTCATATCAAATATATTACTATTTTTATACGAATACTATCACTACTCTGAGGGGGTATTAATGGCCGGTCTTATTAGAAGTCGTACCAAAACATATCCGACTCCCGGAGCTCAAATTTACTAGCTATACTGACCGGGATGTTTGCCATTTTTCGTTTAATTAACTTTGTTGTGGCGATAAAGTATTGGACTAAAAACTACATTTACGTCAATTTAATACTGATATTCATATCAAATATATTTTTATTTTTGTATGAATACTATCAATACTCTGAGGGGGTATTAATGGCCGGTCTTATTATTATGGGAATCGGTTTCTCAACAGTCTATCCATCGGTTTACTCTTTCTTTGAATCGCATGTCACTTTAAGCAACACAATTGCCGGTGTATTCATTAGTATTGATGGCTTATGTACGGCTATATTTCCCACGATTTGCGGACAATTCATCGCCGCTCAGCCATTGGCTCTCATTTATATGAATTTTATCTTGACAATTTTTGTTTTGTCTATTTTTATAGTATTTAATGTTATTATTGCTATTAGAAAACGTTCTGTAATTGACAATTACTAATTGTCTAGCTAATATTTGCTAAATATTATTTTAATTATATCTAACTTTAATGGCAAATATATTGTTTGAATACATTTTGTTTTTGATTTTTAATCTAATTGTTATTTTTAAGCACCTTTTGTTAAGCATAATGTTATTACGAAACATTTTTGAGATAATAATACCATTTAGTATTTTTATTAATTTACTATTTAAATCATCAATGTAGTATTAATTAAAAATTATAAAACACTAATAAATTTTAACATATGTTTAGCAGCTTATTTACGTTAGGATTATTGTGTAAATATGACATAAAATTGTTACATTTAATTTAATTTCTTGCTAGACACAGTGTTAATTGTGATTCAGAATCACTAGATACACGATATAATTATAATGAATATTATATGCCTACAAAATAATGAATGATTTAATAAATATAAATAAATACAGAGTACAGTATAGTCAAATTAAATGAATGAGTTATAACCAGGTGAGACAATAATTTAAATCAAGTCAATTCAACAATAATCAATTTTAATAAATTGAATATTAAGTAAATAATTATGATTATAGCCTTGATATTGAATTTAAATTCATATTTTTTATATTTTTATAATAAATTACGCCAATAAATTTAGTTAGTCTCAAATTTAGACTATTCAATAGAGTCTATTGCCATTATAATAAGCTGATAATATAAGTTTAATTTGAACAAGTAAGTACTTTAAGACTTTTGAGTATTTCTAACCTGTTCGTAATTATCATATGATATAAGAATACAAAATGCTTAATCTGTTACAGTTTGTACAGTTTTATAATCACGAGTATGCCATACTATGACTAATCAAATTTAATCTTACTTGTTCAATTGTTTTTTAATCAAATTCTTACGAATTATCATAAGTGCTGAAAGACCAACTGAAACAGATGCGAAATCTTAGATATATACAAGTTATTAGCACGGGGTACGGTACTCAGTGTAAGTACACTTATTAATACTGTACTATAATCAAGGTGAGGGTAAAATGACTTCAATATTACCCATTAACAGTAGCTCTAAAAGTTTTCAAATTAAATTTCATTCATACATAATTACTAACGCCTCATCATTTCATCATTGTCTGTATGCATCAAATTGAGATCAGTATCTGATTAATGTATTATAAAAATGCAAACTTGACTTCTAATAGAGATAATCGCACATAAGGCCAGTCTTTATTGACAAATTAACTGTAGTTAAAAAAAATTTAAACATACATTAACTGATAACACGAAAGTATTTATGATAAAATTTACTGTACATTTCACTGCTTTTGTATGAATTATTATAGTTTAAGAAACCCATGTATTCTTTTTATCAATAGTTTAATAAAGATTTATTGCTATTTAATTTGTGTGAAAAAATATTTTGATTAGTAATTGATTTATTTATTTATAAGAGATCATTATAATCGTGATTAAAGTCTTAAGATCTTGATAAATATATTTATAAACCAGTATTTGTTTAATTTGTAAATTATATGAAATATTAATTTATTTATGATAGTTGATAAAAAATTACATTTTAATATTATAAATCTGCACATGTTTTTGATACTTGCAAAGTAATAAAAATAATGTTTTAAACTAAAAAAATATAATATAAATTTTACCAAGAAATTATTCTCAAAATATAAGCTAGAAAATTCAGCTAGAAAATATATGGTTTGATTAAAATGTTTGTCATTAGTAATAATTATCAAAGTTTTATAAATTAAATAATCATTAAGCTTAGAATTTATTAAAACATAACTAAAATCAACATTAGTTAATTAACTCACCGTTATTTGCTATATTGGTGATCAAATTCTTGTATGAAATTTATACTATAAATACCTTAATCATTATCAAATGTAAAATAAAAATATTTTTAATTTTCTATTTGCAAATCACTATTTAATTAAATTTTTAAAAAATTAACTCGTACGTTTAAATGACATTACATATACAAACATCATTCTAGTATTATATGTTATAATATTTTACTTATTAATACAGAAAGTTAAATATATTTTCAATATTTATGTCGGATGATATTAAGACTAGCACTACATTTGAACTACAAATTGAAAGTACAAATAGTCATAAACTGGATAACAAATACAAGCAACTTGTTACATGGATTTTATTTTTCTGTACCTTATCTCTCGTAAGTCTTTAATATAATTAAATAATTTCATTGACAAATAAAGTACTTCATAAACTTTAATATAGGGATTAATTATCAGTATACTTAGTCCCGCTTTAAATGACTTGACAGTCAAATTGAATACAACTACCGGCGATATCTCATTCATATTCCTATGCTTTTTCATCTGCTATACTATCGGCGCTATTGTAAGTAAGTGTTATATAAAATAAGTTAATGTGTATTTATAATTGTTTTATTTAATTTTTAACTATTATTTTGGTATTATCACTCGTAAATCATTAAACTTTTACTTAAATCTGCCTTAATATAAGTTAATGTATTTGGCAGTCAACCAAAACCGCACAGAATACTATTAATACCGGTATTGGCAGCGACAGGATGGACAGACAGGTTTATATCGGCATGATAAGCGATACCGCCCGATATGTGGGTATGGGTGCGGAGGTATTGCATTATAAATATTACACATAATATTATTACATAATTATTTTTTAAATGACAATTAACTAAATTATTGTCAATTTAGGTTTGGAAACGGCACTGGTAGCTTGGTTAGTGGAAGACACCCCATTATTCAGTTCAGATATAAATCCACCGTTACTTAAAAAGAAACGGCAGCCACATACATAACGTGGGGATTAGCTGTGGGGCATAGAGTGTTTGTATGGCTGGTTAGTCTGTATATGAAGCAGCATAATCAATGTGTCCCGACTGGAAGTTCCCTTTGCTATAAACGGCGTTTTGCTTATAGTATCAGCGATTCTGTTACTACTTCTCTACTGTTATCGGCCATACATTCCGCCTAAAAGTCCAGAGAAAACAATCAAATTTGAATTCCCGAAGAAGTGGGAACTCATATACATATTGCTCGGAGCATTTATAATAGGCCCTTACGTGGGACTGGAATTCATGAACATCCAGCTAATTCCCACATTTCTCGAAGACTCGTACCAACACATATCCGACTCTCGATCGAGTGTTAATGATCGGTATGACTGGCCACAAAAGCGATAAAAAGCAAATTAGTTAAAACAACAACGCTAGTTCATAACCTGTTTTTTGATGTAAATACAGTTAGACTATGACTATAAGTATAGTTATATATTACTATTTTTATACGAATACTATCACTACTCTGAGGGGGTATTAATGTCAATTTTGTTGTTGCGATCAAGTATTGGACAAAAAACTACATTTATGTCAATCTGATACTGATATTCATATCAAATATATTACTATTTTTATACGAATACTATCACTACTCTGAGGGGGTATTAATGACCGGTCTTATTATTATGGGAATCGGTTTCTCGACAGTCTATCCATCGGTTTACGCTTTCTTTGAATCGCAGCTCACATTAAGTAACACAACGACCGGTTTGTTCATTAGTGTCGCCGGTATATCGTCGGCTGTATTTCCCACTATTTGCGGACAATTTATCGCCGCTCAACCATTGGCTCTCATTTATATGAATTTTATCTTGACAATTTTTGTGTTGTCTATTTTTATAGCATTTAATGTTATTATTGCCATCAGAAAACAACCTGAAATTGTCTGGCTAAATAGACGAATTACAATTAATTTAAAATAGTTAAAAATAATCGTAGAGATTTTAAACAAACTGGAATTAAATATACTTAAAATAAAAAACATGTTAACAAAACTATAATAAGTGGGATAAATTACTATATATTTAAAAGAGTTCATGATAATCTTGATTTAATTTATAAATATATTTGAAAACCAATCAGAAAACAATCTGTAATTGTTTTGCTAAAATTTGCTTAATTTTAGTAAATTAACTCACAGTAATTTGCTATATTGCTGATCAAATTCTTATATGAAATTCATACTATGAATATTGTAATCCTTGGCTAATGTAAAATAATAAAATATTTTTTTCTTTTACTTAAGTTTACTTAAGATTATTCTTATCTGTGAAAAATGAGATTTGTCTAAATTATTGATTATAAAAAATCACTGTAACTTATACGTTTGTAATAAGATCATACTATGCAATAATATAAAATGAATAATTAATTATTTTTAATATAGTATACAGCCTTAAAGAACCAGATAGGCGCTAGCTATTTTTATTTAATTAATAATTTCACTCAGAATCCAATTATTCATAAAATATTCATAGGTTTACTGTAAGATAGTAACTATAACTTATCAGAGTACAAGTAAAATATTACTAATTATTTATATATAAAAAAATAGCTAGCGCCTATCTGGTTCTTTAAGGCTCATATGTTAATTATATATACGGTAAAAGAACAGGTTATAAATAGCTATTATTTCTTTATAACAGGTATTATTTAATATTAAATAATATTATTATTTATTAGAAATCATGATAATCTTGTTTTAAGTCCTAATACCTTGATAAGTATATTTTAAAACAAATATTTATTTTTGTAATTTGCAAGTCTTATGAATTATTTATTTATTTCCGATAGTTGATAAAAATATCTTACATTTTAATATTATATATATAAATCTGCCACATTTATACCTTAAAACTTGCTAAGTAATAAAAATAATTATGTTTCACACTAAATTGTGTTTATAATGGTTTAACAAAGCCTACAAATGAATATCATGCCATTGCTCAGCTTGAAAATACATGGTTAGATTGAAACTTTTAATTTAATTTGATATATCTATTTAAAATGTTAGTCTATCAGTAATAAGTATTTGTATTTTTTGTTATTTGTAATTTTGGTGATCAAATTCTTGTATGAAATTTATACTACTGTATGAATACTATAATAATTGTCAAATGTAAAATAAAAATATTTTTACTTTTATTTTTGCAATTCACTATTTAATTAATTTAACAGATTTATTAACTCGTACCTTTAAATGACATAAATGTCATTGAATATACAAACATTATTCTAGTATGATTTGTTATTGTATTTAACTTACTAATACAGAAAGTTAAAAATATTATCAATACTTATGTCGGAAGATATGAAGACTAGCTCAACATTTGAACTACAAATTGAAAGTAATAATAATTATGAACTGGATAACAAATACAAGCAACTTGTTACATGGATTTTATTTTTCTGTACCTTATCTTACGTAAGTCTTTGTAATTATTAAATTAAAATTACTTACTAATAAAACAATTTTAAAAATGTAATACAGGGGTTAATTATCAGTATACTTGGTCCGGCTTTGAATGATTTAACAGTCAAATTGAATACAACTACCGGCGATATCTCATTCATATTCTTATGCATTTATATTGGCTATACTATCGGCGCTATTGTCAGTAAGAGTTATAATTTATTTTGATTTAATTTCCACATAATCTATAATTATTTTTTTATTAAAAAGACGGAATTATATTCAATTACATAAACCGTCAGTTGGTTTTGGCGTGTCTTATGATAATTATGGCCATAACCGTCGCTGTCCTACCTGTCTGTCCAAACATAGCCGTACTATTCGCTATGGGAGGGATTTGTGGATATGGGTGCGGAGGTATTCCTTTATAAATAAGTTATTACAAAATTATTTTTTAAATTATAATTACCTAAATTAGGTTTAGACACGGCATTAGTAGTTTGGTTAGTGGAAGTGTGGGGCAATAAGTCTAGTCTATATTTAGGTGGCTACCAGTTTTTCTTTGCCGCCGGTGTTTGTATTGCACCCCTAATCGACACCTCGTACCTCACAAACATACCGACCAATCAGACATATACCTCCAGCATAATCAATGTGTCCCGACTGGAAGTGCCCTTTGCTATAAACGGTGTTTTGCTTATAGTATCAGCGATTCTGTTACTACTTCTCTACTGTTATCGGCCATACATTCCGCCTAAAAGTCAAGAGAAAACAATCAAATTTGAATTTCCAAAGAAATGGGAACTCATATACATATTGCTCGGAGTATTTATTATAGGACCATACGTGGGACTGGAGCTCATGAACTTCCAGTTACTACCCACATTTCTCCAGGACTCGTACCAACATATATCCGACTCCCAGAGCTCACAATTACTAGCCATACTGACCGGTGTTTTCGCTATTTTTCGTTTAATCAATTTTGTTGTTGCGATCAAGTATTGGACAAAAAACTACATTTATGTCAATCTGATACTGATATTCATATCAANCATATCCGACTCTCGAAGCTCACAATTACTAGCCATACTGACCGGTGTTTTCGCTATTTTTCGTTTAATCAATTTTGTTGTTGCGATCAAGTATTGGACAAAAAACTACATTTATGTCAATCTGATACTGATATTCATATCAAATATATTACTATTTTTATACGAATACTATCACTACTCTGAGGGGGTATTAATGGCCGGTCTTATTATTATGGGAATCGGTTTCTCGACAGTCTATCCATCGGTTTACGCTTTCTTTGAATCACAGCTCACACTAAGCAACACAACCGCCGGTGTGTTCATCAGTGTCGCCGGCTTATCCACGGCTGTATTTCCCACGATTTGCGGACAATTCATCGCCGCTCAGCCATTGGCTCTCATTTATATGAATTTTATCTTGACGATTTTTGTTTTGTCTATTTTTATAGCATTTAATGTAATTATTGCTATTTTTTTATCAACTATCATAAATAAATTAATATTTCATATAATTTACAAATTAAACAAATATTGGTTTATAAATATATTTATCAAGATCTTAAGACTTTAATCACGATTATAATGATCTCTTATAAATAATAATATTAAACATAATATAACAGAATAATATCACAACAATTTTACATAAAATTAAATTCATATAAATTAAAAACAAACAAACTTTTCCGATTGAAATTCTAATAAAGATTTATATAATTTATTTAAAAAACAAATATTAGCTAGACAATTACAGAACGGTTTCTAATAGCAATAATAACATTAAATGCTATAAAAATAGACAAAACAAAAATCGTCAAGATAAAATTCATATAAATGAGAGTCAATGGCTGAGCGGCGATGAATTGTCCGCAAATCGTGGGAAATACAGCCGACGATATACCGGCGACACTGATGAACAAACCGGTCGTTGTGTTGCTTAATGTGAGCTGCGATTCAAAGAAAGAGTAAACCGATGGATAGACTGTTGAGAAACCGATTCCCATAATAATAAGACCGGCCATTAATACCCCCTCAGAGTAGTGATAGTATTCGTATAAAAATAGTAATATATTTGATATGAATATCAGTATCAGATTGACGTAAATGTAGTTTTTTGTCCAATACTTGATCGCAACAACGAAGTTGATTAAACGAAATATAGCGAAAACACCGGTCAGTATGGCTAATAATTGTGAGCTTCGGGAGTCGGATATGTGTTGGTACGAGTCCTGGAGAAATGTGGGAATTAACTGGAAGTTCATGAGCTCCAGTCCCGCGTAAGGCCCTATAATAAATACTCCGAGCAATATGTATATGAGTTCCCATTTCTTTGGAAATTCAAATTTGATTGCTTTCTCTTGACTTTTAGGCGGAATGTATGGCCGATAACAGTAGAGAAGTAGTAACAGAATCGCTGATACTATAAGCAAAACACCGTTTACAGCAAAGGGAACTTCCAGTCGGGACACATTGATTATGCTGGAAGTATATGTCTGATTGGTCGGTATGTTTGTGACGAACGGGGTGTCGATTAGGGGCGCAATACAGAGACCGACAGCAAAGAAAAACTGATTTCCACCTAAACATAGACTAGACTTATTACCCCACACTTCCACTAACCAAGCTACAAGTGCCGTGTCTATACCTAATTTGGAAAATGTTTAGTTAATTATCATTTAAAAAATAATTTTGTAATGTGAATAATATTTATAAAGAAATACCTCCACACCCATACCCACAAATTCCCGCCATAGCGAATAGTACGGCTATATTTGGACAGACAGGTAGGACAGCGACGGTTATGGCCATAATTATCATAAGACACGCCAAAACCAACTGACGGTTTATGTAATTGAATATAATTCCGTCTATTAAGTAAAAATTAATGATTTAAGATTATGTCGAGTAATTATTTTTTAAAATAATTGTTGCAAATTTAATCAAAAAAGTTATTAAAAATTATAATACATACTAATAATAGCGCCGATTGTATAGCCGATGTAAAAGCACAAGAATATGAATGAGATATTCCCGATAGTTGTATTCAATTTGACTGTCAAGTCATTTAAAACAGGACCAAGTATACTAAAAATTAGGCCCTATAATTTATAAAGTGTTTTATTTGTTAATGAAATTATTTAATAGTATAATATTAAAAGCAATTCTTATTAATATTAATGACTTACGAGAGATAAGGTACAGAAATATAAAATCCATGTAACAAGGTGTTTGTACTTGTTACCCAATTCATGACTATTTGTGCTTTCAATTTGTAGTTCAGGTTTAATATTTTCCGACATAATTATTGATAATATTTTTAACTTTCTGTATTAATTAGTAAAATATAATAACGTATCATACTAGAATAATGGTTGCGAAAAGATTCGAGTTAATAAATCTAAATAGATTAGTGGTTAGTGATTTGCAAAAATAACAATGAAAATATCTTTTTATTTTTCATTTGACAATTATTATTATACATGTAGTGTTCATAGAATGAATTTTGTACAAGAATTTTATCACCAATATAGTACATAACTGAAGGTTAATTAACTAGTGTTGATTTTAGTTGTGTTTTAAAATATTCTAACAATGCAAGAACGGGAAGTGATCACGCTAATTGCAATTAAAACCGAGTGAATTATACTCGTATGGTATGGTATAATAGGACTGCCCAGGTCCGGTAATCTAGCGGAATGTCCTTGGTGTCCAAATCTCCGATAGTTGTATTCAATTTGACTGTCAAGTCATTTAAAACAGGACCAAGTATACTAAAAATTAGGCCCTACAGTTTATAAAGTGTTTTATTTGTTAATGAAATTATTTAATAGTATAATATTAAAAGCAATTCTTATTAATATTAATGACTTACGAGAGATAAGGTACAGAAATATAAAATCCATGTAACAAGGTGTTTGTACTTGTTACCCAATTCATGACTATTTGTGCTTTCAATTTGTAGTTCAAATGTAGGGCTAGGGTTAATATCTTCCGACATAATTATTAATAATATTTTTAACTTTCTGTATTAATTAGTAAAATATAATAACATATAATACTAGAATGATGTTTGTATATTCAACGTCATTTAAACGTACGAGTTAATTTTTTCTTAATTTAATTAAATAGTGATTTGCAAATATAAAATTAAAAATATTTTTATTTTACATTTACCAATGATTATACAGTATCTACAATGAATGGTTATAAAGGTAGCAAAGGCAGGGATTGATAACGAAGCACTATTTCTTATACGGATTATAATGATAAGCATCGGAACTCAAAAATACACTCATATGCTGATAGTGTGAACACCAACTTATGGCAAACATTGAAAGTTGTGCACAATTAGTATTAATAAATGATAGCATTGATAACATATCACTATTTATGCTAATTATAATCAAAAACAAAATCATGTGCATATAAAAGCAAGGAATGTTTTGATTAAATATCAGTTTTGTCTTCAAACTTATATTATAAGTAATTTTATAAGCAATTTATAAGTAATTTATTACAAATGAGTTGCTCTAAATATTCCAATCCTGTAAGGATTGAATTGTTAAAAATCAAGTTTGGCTGTAGCAATAAAAATTGCCCTGATTATTACAAAATTGGTGGTAAATCTCTGCCAGAAACTATAAAAGTTTATGAAACAAGAAATCCAGGGCTCGATAAAAGTGAACTTCCAACTGCAGGAACTATTAGAAATTTGATTGAAAGGTTTGAAACTAATGGTAAGTTATTTTTGCAAATATTGAAATTTGTGTACAATTATATTTATATATTTTCCAATAATAGGTTCCGTTTCCAATAAGAAATATGTCAGAGCGAATCAGCTGATAGAAAACAATTAGAAGAGAATGTTTTGGCAAAAGTTACTAGAAGTCCAATGAAGTCATTGCAAAGGACTTCTATTGATTTGGAAACAGAGGGCATACAATGTCCCCCGTCAACGATTTATAAGATTCTTAAAGACAATAAGTATTTGCCGTACAAAATAAGAGCTGTTCAAGATTTAAGCGAAATTGACTGCCAAAAGCGCGTAGAAATGTGTAATTGGTAAGTTATTATCTCACATAGTATTAATTGTGCACAACTTTCAATATTTGTTTTTAAGGATTCTCGACCAGATTGTGATTGGAAAACAATTAAAAACTTCTTCTTTATGGATGAGTCAATATTTTATACAAATGGGACATTTAATACACATCACAACCGGTATTGGTCTCAGACTAATCCAAGAATCGCAGCACCTGTGAACATACAAGGCGGCTCAAGTGTTATGGTATTAGGCGGTATATGGCAAGACAGGGTATATGGCCCCTACTTCTTTGAAGGCAATGTGACGGGTGAAAGCTTTACTCAAATTTTATGCACAGAAATTATTCCAGATCTTCAACTGGACAATGAAAATATGTCAAATTGTATCCCAGTATGTATTTTTCAAATATTGAAAGTTGTGCACAATTATATTTTTATATTTTATTAAGGTTTTAGATGGCTGTCCCGGACATTGGTCTCTTAAATCAAGAGAAGCCCTAAATTGGTATTTCGAAAAGAAATGGATTGGAAGGGGAGGATCTAATGGAGGACAAGCCGAATGGGCTCCAAGAAGTCCTGATTTGTTGCCCATAGATTTCTACTTATGGGGATATGTTAAGAATTATGTGTTTAGACTTCAATTCATGCCATACACTCTCGAGAATCTAAAGCTTAAAATTAGTGAAGCATTTCAATCAATTACTTTAAAAACTTTGCGAAAAGTTAGAAAAGAATTTGCATTAAGAGTCTGTCATTGTATCGCTGTTGATGGGAAACAATTTGAACACTTAATTTAAATTTATTAATATTAATTGTGCACAACTTTCAATATTTGTTAAATTGTTTGAAAAAATAAAAGTTGCCATAAGTTGGTGTTCACACTATCAGCATATGACTGTATTTTTGAGTTCCGATGCTTATCATTATAATCCGTATAAGAAATAGTGCTTCGTTATCAATCCCTGCCTTTGCTACCTTTATAACCATTCTTTGTAAATACTGTAGTACAGACAAGAGCAAATGTTATTGATTGTCAGTACTTGGTTTAAATGACTTAAAAAATAATTCACAGAAATCATTACTTTTATCACTTATTTTTCACATTTTCTAATTAATTTCAACTTTTCTATAATAAGTTTTCTTACTTCCCACTCATATAAAAAAATTGAATTTGTGTATGGGTTTTGAGAATGTTATTACAAATGTTGTAATATGGCCATTTCTGGCCATCCTGCTTTTCTATGTTATAGTATTTATAGTATGAATCATACTCAGAAACTTGTAGCTATTTAGGGAAAAAACGTTTTTGAATATATTTTTAACTGATATATTTTTTTGCAGAATACAAATGAGATATAAATAACGACAATATAATAATAACAAATTTTTAATTTATATAATACAGTATAAGCTCTGAGTTATGTATGACTTATTGCATGTGAAATCTGTACATAACTGGAAACAAAAATCAAAATTATGGCAATTTTAAAAATTAAGTACTGAAATCTTGTGTTTTTATATGAAATTATAGTTTTTTTCCTAACAAATATCACGTCATACATAACTCGGAGTAGGTTTTGGTACATAAGTCACTCATTTTGCATACATAACAGGGAAATATTCATAACTGGGAAGTTCATAGTAGAGAATGTATTTAACATTATAGGTATAGAGAATCCTTCAAAATATATTTTACAATTTCATTACTCAAGAGCTGTACATAACAGAGAACTTCACAACTCAGAGCTTATACTGTATGAACTGTTTTTGTTTTTATTTACAAATCAGTCTAACGCAGACTCCTCAAAGTTTGACTCCTTGGACTCTCAAACATCTTTAATATCCTTCAAATGTTTGGCTCACAAATATGGTACACATTAGTGTGAGTGAGAGTTTTAAAATATTAACTGCAAGTTAAAAACTGTAATTTTTAAATAAAGCATTTATTTTAGTATTTTTATGTCTAAAATAATGACTCATAAAAATATATCTGATTAGTTTCTATCAGTTAAGTTGGTGAATATTTTTGAAACTATAATTCTCTACTAAAAATCAATATAGAAATGTCTAGAAATTTCACATTTACAGGTTACTTTAAATATGTAAAAATAGTAATGATATTTGTGTTTGTAAAGTACTTTATCTACTGATAATCTATATAAATAAAATAAAATATGTTGTTCATATTTTTTGTAAAAAACAACTTTTGAGGTCTCTGGTATACACAATAATAACTGAAACACAACTTATTAATTAAAATACTAGAAATTATTTAATTTAAAATATTATTGATAAAATATATGTTTTGTGTTTATAAACTTTATAATAAAATAATTATTTATAGCTGTACGAAAATATGTGTTTTATATAAATATAAGTTAGTTATTAAAATAATATAACAATGAGATGAATTAAATAAGTTTTGACGCAAATTATTTTCTCTGTATTTAATAAATCAGTAAATGTTAATGAATTAATTTTAATCGTATTATTTAAATTTATATTATTTAATTACTCTTGAAAGTATTATAATTTATTTTGAATAACAATTATTAATTGTCATTTAATATGCTTATACTGTAGTTAACAAAATATTTTTATTATGTTATTAACTTTGTAATAAATTATTAGATATTTTAAGATTGCATTTAAAACTTGTACAAAATAAGTTGTAAATCAAAACTTGTGTTTTCAAATGACTGTGACTTATAATCTTAATCATAACGCCATGTGTCAGGAATGCATCACAATCTGTGTGTGAATTTGTAGACATTTGAGACTACATTTGAATGTATAGTATTCATGTGAATATGATGTATAATCAAGAGAATTACAAAAACATTGCTTAAAATTAGGAATTTAATAAATGGAAAAATTTTATTATCAATTTAAAATGAAATTAAATAAATTGACTAAAAATTTCTGATTCAAACATTAAATTATTAAATAATTCACATTAAATATAAAAATAATCTGTAAATTAATTACAAATCAGATAAACAATTGAATACAACAGGTGTTTGATTTGAGAATTTTTACTCAATTAAAGATTTTGTTGAGATTTTACTTATTTATTATTTGCAATTGAATTATGAGTTTATATAAATAGAGTTTAAAATACATTTTAATTAGTTTTAGTTTGGTTTAACTCCAAAAAAAATGATTTTATTAAGTCTTTTAATTGAGAGTCTGTTGTGTATAACAGTATTGACGGCACCGACGGCTGATATAACAGCTGTTGACCTGAAGGTTGAATACCTTCGCAATCCATTAGCGGTAGACATACCTCAGCCAAGACTCCAATGGACTCTTCAGGCGACTGATCCCACAAAACATGATTTGTCTCAAAAGGCGTATCAAATACTTGTGGCAACAGATCGACAAAGTCTGGACACAAATATCGGTAATCTATGGGACAGTAAGAAAGTGGTGAGCGATAGGACCACTCATATTAAATACGCCGGAACTCCGTTAAACTCTGGACAGAGAGCCTATTGGAAAGTGAATGTGTGGGACCAGAATGACCAGGTACAATTAGGCACTAGTGAACCCGTCAACTATTGGGATAAAGGAGTGGACATTAATGACTGGACGGCCCAATGGGTTGGTGCCCCAAAAGGCACTCAACAAAAGGCATTACAAAACCTATCGGATATTGACTCAAAAGTATGTGTTTTTTATTAAACAAAACTTATTTGTTAGGAGAGCTCCAGTAAAGAATATTTATTATGAACAGGTTATTCAATCTCATCAAGGTTTAATTCCAGTATTATGTTTGAGGAAAAATTTCACAACTGATTCAAAAATAAAATCAGCAAAAATCTATGCGACCGCTCAGGGAGTCTATAAAATTCTCATTAATAACAAGATTGTCGGTGACTCTCAACTGAGTCCCGGTTGGAGTGACTATAATAAGACTTTTCAATATCAGGCTTACGATGTAACTGAGTTATTGCAGACTAAGAATGCTATCAGTGTATTATTAGGAACAGGGTGGTTTAGCAGTTATGTTGGCATTTTTCACCGATATAAACAGTATGGCCCTGATCAGAATTTGTTGTTTGAATTGCATATACAATACGAGAACAATAAGACAGAAATTGTTAAGTCAGACAACACGTGGAAAGTGAGCACCGGTTCACTCATGTACTCCGACTTATTGATGGGAGAGTT